>DWLS01001531.1:0-21351 GCA_018246255.1 Pachliopta kotzebuea | reverse complement strand
CCCCCCCCACTGAACCCCCTCCTCCTTCTTACCGTGCACATCGCCGCGCGCGGACAATGTCGTCACTAGCTCGGCGAAAGTGTGAATATGTACAGAAAGACGATCCCCATTGCTCAGGAGTTTGGAATCTCTCCTGGACCGCCGGCGCCGTGTATCCACGAGCTATATCCAAATTCTAGTATTTACAAAGTTTTGGAAAATTTAATTTTTAATTCGCTAAAATTTTACTCTTTAATTTATATTACGATTAAGGTAATCGTTGTATAATACAGTGCCAGGCAACTCGGTTTGCGCTAGGATTTTTACATAAAATGAAGTTATTAGTCTGTATTGTAAAAGTAAACTTTCTACATTAAATTTGCACTATATAAAGTCATTATATGTCGCCTGCTGAAACGCAGGGCCCGGGGTCCGCGGCGCGTGCGCTCGCGTACCTTCGGACCTCGCGCCTCGCGTTTCGCCTTCAAGTTAGACGTTGGGAAAACACTAGTATTTCATCGTCAAACAAACTAATACTAGTATTGTATAAAATATTTACATAGCAAATAATTTTTACTTAGTTAATATACTAAATAAATAATTAAACATTTTTAATTGAATTTGCTGTCATTCCCATAAGTGCTTTATATCTACGTTGTTTAAATTAAAATACAATTAAAAATAAATAATATGGATTGTATGTAAACTTTGAAATTATATTTCCACATTATATTATTACGTAAATTGTTAAATCGTGTGTAGGCCAATCAATAGGCAGGTTTCTTTTTGTTACATTTGGTGGTTAATTTTATGTATAGGTAAATTAATAGGTCTTTTGTTACAAACTTCTTACATTGTTAAATAACTATTTAAATAGCACAATTCACCAAAATGAACGCTCTTTTAATATTTTTTCAAATTAATTCTCACTTTACGACAACAATTTGGGAGAAACCAAATGTGACAAAAATCTGTTGCAAGTTGCTGCTAATTTACTCAATCGATATTTATAGAATTAAGAGAGATTTTGTAGCCTGGTTGATGTTACAAACAAAAATAGGTAAAGAGATATTGTAATCTGTCCATTTAATCTCGTTATTAAATATATTTGTCTGTTCAACGTTTCTGCCCTTGTATCAACTTAAAGCATGGTTCAATCTTTTTTTATATATGTATATATATAACATATTGTACAAAAAATATCATTGGAAGCTTATGACCGATCCATCGCCAGGCGCAAAATCTGTTGATAATAAATTTCTATCGAATTGGTTTACAGCTTCATATAAATATTAATTATTTAAGTTCCGTTAAGTCTATTTACATTTATTTTAATTCCCGAAGTAGTAAACCAATTCCCGAAGAATGCTTTAATAAACATTAAATTACGACTCGTTATGTCAAATCCATCGCCATATTTTTTTCAACGGATTACCTCGAACTCCATCTATTGTATCTATTATAACAAAATAAAATAATTCGGAATCAATGAAACTAAAATATTATTAAAATGTAATAGGTTGTTTATATTATGAGATAAAATAATAATAATTCAAATATTCCCTAAACACAAATTTGTATATTTCTTATCTGTAATATTTTAATGTAATATGTTCATAGTCTTTTGTTATCAGATTCAAATTTAATTTTTTTAATTACTGTATGGTAATTTTGAGCCATGTATTCTTTAAGATTGTACGAACTTATACGTTTTAACGATACAATAGCGGATGTGCGAGGTGGACTCGTTGATCACAATCCACCACCATTTTTGCGTGGCAAACTGTAGAAATACGTACGTCACATTAGTACGACAAAATTGTAAATACATAATTTTCTGTGATAACATGTGGAAGATGGGATTATTAGAGCAGTGTGATTGCATAGGAAAGTTGTTTATTTGTCGGAGGCGTTGTACGTTAATTGTAATGAAATGTTCTAGCGACTTTGATTATATAATAAACATACACTACGAAAAAATTTAACACTTTGTAGCATTTCAATATTCAATAACACCGTCTATCTAATTTTGATATATAATATAGGTAATCGTTTTCTTATTTCCTCTACTCATACTTTCTTTACTTCTTTTCATTATATTAAGCTATCGTCGATATTCTATTCCCTCTATTAAAAATAACATGACAATAATGTTATTTTTTCAGTTTGTAAAGAATTAATAAAAAAACTTATCTTTTATTTTTTCCCAATGAACTTTTATTTTAATGTAGCTTCGAATCAAAGTCGTTAAGATCATTGCTACCAAAGCAGACGTCTGTAATAGTAGTGTCATTTTAGTCGATTTGGATAATAATACTCCCATATTATGGCTGTTGATCGTTATGGTGACCATGTGCGAGTTGTAAGAATAGCTTTTAAATGTGTTTCATTTTCTTTTTATATTTTACCTCCGTTAATAGTACAAAGTATTTAAGCTTCGAGTTTTTTATCAAACGTAGGTAAATATATCATTTGGGGATTCGTGAATATATAAAAAAAACTAGACTGTACGAAGGCTCTGAGGTTAAATCAGTGTTGAACTGGAATGAATGCCGTTACATTTAGATTTACAAACGGCATTTGAGCCAAGTTCATCATTCTCGGATTGCGTTCGGACGAAAACTGATATAACTTCAGAACCGCAAACTGTTATCATATTATTATCTAACCGCAATTGCTAGATAATTTTAATTCAATTATTTTTACATGATAGTAGCAAACGGATGCGGATCCTGCATATAACTCGTTAACTTCGATTTCGGAGAGTTAGTATTACTTGTACGTAGTTTTGTTTCAAGCGATCGTCTCCTGGTATATTATTACATTGTTATTATATAGCTGTACGAGTATTCCGTTCTGTCCTTTGTATTATGGGGTGTTAGGTTACAATCAGCCGATGGACTTTCGATGACTGAGTGGAATTAGAAATACAGAGTGTTTACGCTTTAGTGTTCGTGACTCCCTCGCAATGGTTACGACGATGTTTCATTACATACGTGTTTAAGAGGTGTAAATATTGTAAAGTGAAAATGTCTAGTGATATGTTACTAGTTAATATTAACGTTAGCTAGGTAATCTCGTTCCCAACTTCCTTTATTTACGTTGGGTGTTTTCACTGCCTTAAATTAATGAAGAGAATGTTCGATGTAATAGTTATCTAACTACTACAGTTAAGGCGCAATATAAAAATTAATTGTTTAAATAATGGATCGCCTTATTACAAATTCGCGTTTAGATATATCACACCGTTATAACCACGTTCATTGTTTGTAGTTGAAAAACAGGATTACAAATTTTAAAAAATCTATTTAAATGAGCAATAAACAACATATAAAGTAATTAATCACTTAACTGCCTTAACACAATTCGTTTCGATTTAACAGTTAATAGGAAGGCTTAAACAAATACAAATAATTTTAAGTACAAAGAAATTATTTGACTTATTGTTATTGAAATTGAAAATACTTTTCACCGTGAAGTTCATTATAGTACTAAAACTATACCTGCGCCTGTATCGCTTAGCGTAAGCTTGGCTCGGAAAAAAAGTATCAGCGAATTAACAAGTGATCTAAGCCAGACTACAGGTGACGTGATGCCTGCCTTATACTGTGTACCGCTTCACTATAATCAATACATTTAATAACGAATTTGTAATTATTATCGCGTATTTAGCATAGAAAGTTCATCGGCATCGAATGAGCACCATAGTTATGTTTTTTTTGTTAAGTACGTTCCAATAAATTTGCAAAATAGTGCAATCCTATTGATATTGTATTAATAAAGAACCAAACTTAAAATTAGTATTTAAGTAATTTATTATCCTAAAACTAAATACTATACGCATGTTTTCACTATACTGATAAAATGGTTATGTACAATACGAAGGAGCTGCTGTTTTATATATGAATTCTTGGTCGCCTGTAAAATTTTGCAGAATGAGTCATTATAAGATTGTACAATATGAATAAATGCAAAAACGAAATTTCCTCGAAACGTTGTATTATTTTTTCTATACGTAACAGATAAAAAGAGTAGTGAAACCTCATATACTAATAATGATTAGATCTTCTTCTCACCCATACCTCAGAGCCTGAAGGTGAAAGTGTTCTACCAGTGCGTATTATCAGTGCTCGTCTTTAGCTCTAAAACGTGGAACTGACGGTGAGAGAGAGAAAAAATCTGAAAGACGATAAAGGTCCCTGCCGTAGCGTTCCGTATATACAAACTAAAGTGGCAATGGATTGATCACATCTGTCACAGAAGTGACCACCGCAGAAGTAAATGTGTCTTAGACTGGAGACCGTTTTTGAGCAAACGTAGTAGGTGACGCCCCTGACCAGATGAAGCGACAATCTGCGCGACGCGACTCGATGCAAATAGCCGAAGATTAGGCTGTGGGTTTCCTAGAGAGATTCCTATGTCCAGCAGAAGACTGCTGTGAATTGATAATGTATGTTTAAGTTCCTTTGTACCATCTATTGTAATACATCCAGTAAAGTAAAATTCCTATACCAGCAACAAGAAAATTGACTTTGTCGTAGTCGAACTATTTAGTAATCCGTTACATACACTTATCGCATTTGATTAAAATATTTAACCTCTAAAAGCTGTAAACATATTCTAAGTTTAACTAATTTAATTTACATCAAAGGATGACAGCAATGTTGCAGTAATCACATGAGGAATCTCAAAAAACAAAGAGACAACTTTAACAATTTAGTTTATTAATAAGGAACCAAAAAAGACCAAACACAATGAAAAATAAATAATAACGACATTAAACAAAGCAGTGTAATTACAAAAACGAATAAAGAAGTAAAATTAATTGTCAGAGAAGTCGGCTATATCCGTATCCAAGGAACTGACGTCAGCGTCTCTATCACTTTGTATCATTCCAAGATTTAAGTCGTTCCGCGTCGAACCCGCGCTCATAGAATACGCGTTATCGTTTTCTGAACCTATACGAAACAGAAAGCCATGTGTTAATTATATCAGAATTCTTTTGAAAACGAAATCTGCGTTCAAAAGGTACGTTGCCAGGTCCATACTTGCCAAGACTGAAAATTAAATTACTTTTCATATATCTAAAGACCATTTACCTTTTCTTCATTATTTCATGACATTTGCCTGATTTTCCACATTACTTTTTATATCTTTGTTTGTTAATGAAATCCAAATTTATTTACTGCCTGGCCATACCAATGTTATATATTTTAAAACTATTAAAGAAAAATATGTACACGCTGACGATTTTCAAATAAATAATAAAAAAAAATTAAATATTGAAAAAATATAAGTAGAAACAATGTAAATTTTGAACACTAATTTAACGCAGACGCGATAGATACACGACATGCCAAACCATAATTTGCAGACTTAATGCGTTATTGTTAAAGTGCGTTGTTGCTTGTGAAATTACTGCGTTATCGAGTTACACTTAACATCTTAGGTCGTAAAGAGACGAGAACAAAGTGGTGCAATGTTACTACATGAACTGATACCAGGTTATTATGGATGAAAGTATTAATTATCATGACTTGCATGCCAAAATAAATATCTTATTGAGTGTTTATATTTCTGCCAATATTAATTGTGTTCATGTACCTTCAACTGTTCGAAAGGAAGAATCTGGAGATGAAGAAGAACCTAGTTGAAAGAACGGACGACTGCTAGGTTCTCTCAGAAATTCTATATTCGTAGCATAGGCTGATGGATCGACCAATACGGCCTGTTAACAAACATAATTATTAAATACAAGATTTTTTTGTGAGAACGACTGAAATGTGTAAAAAAGACTCATTTAACAAGAGATTTTAAAATGAAGATCAAAATTTAAAAGTAGGACGTAAGTTGAGAGAGAGAACGTGGAGTTTCAAACGGTAAGGGTTCGGCGTAACTCTTTTGTTGCCCCCTCAGCGGAAGAGTAGAAATTACTCGCGAGAAAAAGTAAGCAAATTCATACTTCGCTTTGTTGTCCAGACGACGTTTCCGTCGAACTCATCGACGTGTCCCGCCCGGAGCTATCTTGGTCGCTATGTATACCACGCCCATCCCCTGCGCCCGCGCCTACTACAACACCCCGTTCCATAACGTTTGCATTGACGTCTAAATCTGGTTCCACAACTGGCATAGGCAACAGAGTCCGCTGTGGTTCACTCTCTTCCTCCTAAATAATAATATTTTTTATATTTTAATTTTGTTTACCACAGACCTTTAGTGATGCGGCAACCCACAATTCGGCTTTATGATTATTTCATTAATGACAGAAAAAAATGTAATTTATTTAATTTTAATGTATTATTAATTATGATTGTATAAATATTTAAAAAAATCGTCAAATATCGCCAATCTTACAGAGCGTTGCTGGTTGATTGCATGAAAGAGCCATTGCGGGACCAAAGTATCATCATCTACTTGACATGACACGTAGGTGTCTGATGATCTTCCCGACGTAAATACTTCTTCTGATGTCTAAGACAAAATCCTGATTTAGAAACATGATTTAACTTACTTTCTTTTTAAAAAAAAAAGTGGGTTCCGTTTTAAAAAGTTTACCAGTGATCGTTATTAAATAATATAGTGCTAAAGAAAGTTATCTACTTACAGCGCGCCTTAGATCCATTCCCTGTGCCACACTTCCCGTTTCAGAGTCTATCAAATTGACATAATCTGGTTGATCGCCTATCACCTGTTCATTGATCGAGAATCCACTAAACCCTTGAACTGTTCCTGAATACTTCAAATGGAATAAAAATAAATGTTTATTACTAATTAGAAAATTTATTTTCATTTCATACTAATCTACGTTGTGAAATAGATTAAACCTTTAGTTAAGCACAATAATATCAGAATTCAAGTACACATAACAAGTACCAAATAAGTTATTTCTTGTTGAGATTAATAAAAATATTTATATTAAAATTACTCACGCCGCACGATGTTCTTATTTAACACATGTAATAAGTTTTTTTATGAATTGCTCATTAAGTAATGAAGTATTTTTAATTGATTTCTATGTGAAATATCTGTACTACACAGAAATTAGATGCTGTCCAAAACCCCTGTTTTTGTTAAATTTTTTTAAAAATAATGGCGTTTTTAAATAGTCACAAGCAAGAATGTAGCAACCACGGCGAAGGAGAAGACGTTATTGTAATATAGAAAGAAGTAAATGAAATATGCTTACCGGAAGACGCGCTTGATCATTTCTATCAAACAATTCATGAACAGACTTTCTAGGCGATGTTGTAGTTTGAGGTGAATCTAAAGTCGCACTCAATTCACTATCAGCTAAAAAATATTCTGAATAACCTGATACAGAAGCGAAGGACTTGAATGAAATCAAATCTACGTTTACTTGTGTAGATCCGGAATGTAACGAGGCTGCAAGAACTTCGTTATCAGGGGTCTTTTTAAAATGCACTTTTTCACAAATTTTATTACGTTCACCCTGAATAAGCTGTTTACCTTGACCAAGTTTAGAGGACTTGACATAGGAATGTTCTCCAACAAAATTAAGACTTTGTTCAACTAAAGCCATCATCTCATTATATATATCTGGGGTATCGTTTACCACGTAATTTCCGTTATCATCTGCCAATGACATTACGGTATTATTTTCCGGAACTAAATCTTTGTTATTTTCTATTCCAATTAAATTAGCCGTAGGTATTTGATCTTCTACCATGTGAAGAGGTTTTTTATAAGACTCCAGAACTACAACAAAGTTGGATACATTTGGATCAGAATGAAGTTGTTTTTTGATAACAACGTTTGGAATCGGATCCGCCAATGAAACTTTTTTCGACGTCGATGAACTGGATGTACAAAATTTTTTTTCTGGAGATCCATGTTGTTTTTTTATGCTAATATTCGATGACTTATTCTTATGTTTGGATATGCTGTTACGAGGTATTACAATACTTTTACTTCTTTCAAGATCTTGTGTACTGCCTTTCTTCCTTTGAATATTATCAACATTTGACGATTGTGGATCGTTCTCTTTATCATCGAAGAGTATTGATGTATTTTTAGAGCACTCAGTCGTATTGACTCTTCTAATAGAAGAAGATTTTGCTACGTTGTTAACTTTCATTTTAGATGGCAACTTTCTTCTAATCTGTGATTGTGGCGATAACTGCCTGATCGTAGATATGCTGTTTGTAGATGAACTTGAGCTATTGGCCGATTGCATATTACGTATACTTTTAAGATCTTTACTGTTTCGAATCTCCTTTATAGGTGAACTTTGTCTGTTACTATCGGCTTCTTTCTCAATCTTGTTACGAAATACAGAATAGCTGATTGTGTGACGCGGGTCATGAACAAATTTTAACAACTCATTTTTGATGTTTATTGCTTTTATATTTTTCAGCAAATTATAATCTTTAAGACTGCATCCGTTTCCTTCTAAAGCCGGATGATCAATAATGTTTTTGTGAAATTTATTTTTTATGTAAATAGGTTTACACGGCGGTGGATTTTTGGACATATAACTTTTCACAAAATTTTTATTTTTCTTTTCTCTCTTGGTATTTTGAGGTGTTTTAACGATTCTCGCTGCTTCATGAGTATTTTTAGTGTTTTTACACAAAGCAGGGCTAAAAAAAAAATATTTTGAAAAATTTAAGAACTATTACAATTAGATAATTTTATGGCAACTAACCTGACGATAATTTTAGATGACACCTTGAACAAAAAAAATGTATTAAGTAAATTGACGAGAGTAAAAATGAATTTGGAAACAAGATGTAATTTATTTACCTGTTTCAAACTTTTGTTCAAACATTTGATTGTTTTACGTGATACAACTGATCTCTTTATATTCTTAGATAAGTTTTGTTCTTTATGGAGTATTACGATCTCTGTTTTCTGCTGACATTCTTTACTGCAACTACTGTTGACTGTGGACTTTCCATGTTTATTATGCATTATTCGGTCTTTATTTTCCTTTTTGGTATTAATTTTCTCGGCATTTTTCTTAACAAAAATTATTTCGAACGGGTTCTTTTTTGCAAGTTTTTTTGGCCTCAAACGCTGCCACTCCCCTTGGTATATTATATCCTCGCAAGTTGTTTTATCTTTATAGCTATGTATATAAATACCACCGCGTGTAAGCTTTCTCTCAATGGGTCTGGAGAAAGAAATGTCTTTTAAAATATTTATTTCTTTTGGTAAAATTTGAGGTTCCTGAATAATGCCTCTTGATTTATTTGCAACCATTATACTGTCCGAGGGTATTTTAAAACAGTTATCTAAATTTGAATCATTTAAAGAACTTTCAGGCACTGCAAAAATTTGATAATTTAATTTCATTGCAGTTTGTGATGCTGATACGGGCACTATAGGTATATTTTTAATCAAAGCCAAATCAAGATTCTCTTGCTTTTCTTCAATAGCGTTATCAGAATCTTTTATTTGAATACCATTACTTTTTATCCTAGGACTCAACAAATTATCATCTTTGGAAAGTTTATTATCAGCAGATTTAGTGTGCTCGAAATTTTCTTCATGTTTAATAGCATCAGAATCCGTAATATTAGTAAATTTTTTACTTAAAGAGGTTGCTACTGAAGAAAATGGACATATGAATCCTATGTCAGGCCCACATTGAACATCCATGTTAACATGACGAACCCCTTTTGAAGTACTGGGTTCGTTAATATCTAAAACCGAAAAAGAGAAAATACATACAAACAAATGCTAAGAGCAAAATGCATAACACAGGTAATACAAAGAAAATCATTTGTATATTATTTTGCAATTACTTGGGTACGAAAAAACCCTTTCACCAATACAGCTAATGACTCAAGGATCAAAGCTAGGACCCCCATGTTAGAAAAAATGTATTTTAGCTATTGTGCAACGAAAATTGTGCGTTTAAAATAAGTATTTTGGAAGAGGGCTATATCAAATAGCATACTTTAATTTTTTTGTGCGCAGACTAGGGAGCAGTTCACATTATGGGAAGTGATTACTGACGCCCATGGACAGTCGCAACACCCGAAGGATTGTGACTACGCTACCGACCTTTAAAGAGAAAGTAATACGTTCTTTTCTTGAAGACCCCTATGTTGTATTGATTCGGAAATACCGCTGACGACAACTGATCCCACGAAGTAGTTGTACGTGGTAAAAAAAATTATTATCATAACGGATATACGTGTCCATGATTCAAAATATGCCATTACGTGAGAGATAATATCAAACTGGAAACAATTTAAGTATAAAAATAATCTATTACCATATAAAAACATTGCTTGGGATTCTTCGTTTTCTGCCGTCAATACAAGTTTACTGACAGAGCAGTTGACATTTTTTGTTAAAATAGATACGCTGTCTAACCTGGCCTCAGATTTTAAAGACAATAACTGATTACTGTGGTGGGAGCAACATTCATTCACGTCCGTAGCGAGTGTTTGACGGAGTGATATACTTTCACTCGTTTTGTCTGTAACTATTTCGATGACACAACTTTGTTCAGTAATCGCAATTGATTCTTGGCTTTTAAAAATCGGCTCGCCGCTTTTATCACAAATTGCTTTTATTAATTCATTAAAAGTTTCTTTAGCTTTAATGTTTTCTTGATCATTTATTGAGTTAGCAGGAGTCTTAAAAAAATTAAATTGTTATTAATTGCAACTCAAACACTCAATCGTAATACATTAAAAAGTATTAACATTGACATGATAAACAAGTTAAGGACCATGGCAATATAAGCTGAAAAACAGCCTATGGTTATTTTAAATGTTAATTGGTATAAAATTAGATGTAAGTATTTTGTATTTATGTTTAACAAATAGGTTTATAACTCACAGGGTTAAAAAAGGTTTTCAGGTGACGGTGTTGTTTAATCTTTCTTTTAAGTCTAAGTTTATAATGTTCACATTCAACAGAGGGTTGATTATTTTTGAATACGTAGCCACAAAAACTTTTCTTTTTTATTATCCTTTTCAGCACTTTCTTTCTATTATTTTTTCCACCGTGTTCCTCATTCTTCATCCTTTTGTGACTTTTCAGTTTTTTGTCCTTTATAACAGTTATCTCGATGTTTTGAATTTCATTATCGATTTGTGGCTTATATTTTTTACTGATCTTTTTGCATCTTTTGTGATGGTTAATTTTAATACTGTGATCCGTGTCACCAGAACTACTAACTTCTGAGCATTTCTCGGGTTTGTAATACTGTTTCATGGACGAAACATTCCGTTCCCTCGTATTAATTTTTTTACCACTGCTACTGTCTGAACTAGTTGAAGACGTACTGTTTTCTGGATTTTTATAATCATACGCTAAAGAATCATGGTTAGAATTAGTCAGAGATGCAAAACTACAACAGTTATTGACAAAACATAACATATCATTTGCTTACTTTTTAAAAGTTCGTTACTGGTAACGCTCATATCATCTTCTACTTCCAGACTGATATATCGATGAAGTTCGCTTGTAAAGGTATTTAAGTTATTTTTCACATCTGTAATGATAGATTTGTTTCAGATAAACCTGATTAGTCGAAAAGCGACGGAAATATAAAAATATATTTGTCACGATAAAAATTTATTCAATATTTTAACGTATTTTTTATTAAGTAATATAAAGTTTTGCACTTTATTGCAAACATATCATTCGGCACTAAATTCCCCTGACTTTGTTCAAAAAAGTTTTTGTCTTTAGTTTTTTTTAATTTAAATAATTACTATGATGATAGTGAGTAAGTACCGTGCACAAACATCAAAATAAAATTAAATAAATGAAAACTTACTCAATAACGTCTATTGGGACAACTTAAAGAAATTATGTAAAACGAAATATAATAGATTTACCTATTTCCTGTACATAATTGGTGTATCTTTCGTATATGTTTTTCCTGTAAAGTTTCAAATATTGACATAGTGAAAAAAAGTAAAAACTCATTATACCAAATGAATACATACGAATCGTTATCGTTTATGTCGGAAAACTTGCCAAGTGTCTGATTTTGTAGATAATCTAAATTAACGAAAGAAAGAAAAATAAAGATTTTAGTAAGCATTTTCATAAAAGCGCAACAGAGCTTTAAAAGCATAAATATTAATAAGTAAGTCATTGCTTAACGACAAGTAGTTTCAAGGTTAAGGACCTTTACATATTATAACGGTCCTTAATTATCTTACTTCACAATATTAAATCAAATTATTATAAAATATATTTAATTAAAGGCGAAAAGAGTCTGTGGAGTCGCACCTAAAACAAAACCGCCGTCGAAGTTCTTATAACAAGTACACCTTGTCATATATTTTTTTTATTTTAATCACTAATGTTCTCCTTCTTTACTCTAAAATATATATGTTACTGCTAAATGATTATCAGCTTGTTTCCGGTTTTCATTAAAGGTTTGGCAATTTTTTTTTCATAATACAATAATATTGTCTCAACAATTAATAAAATTGTGTTTGTTGTCAAAATACTTATATTAAAAACAGTAGTTTTAATATACCCTCTGGTGCAAATACTGCCAATGGATTTTTATTAAATAATAATCGCTTCCTCCTTTCGATTGCCCTCTCGGTCAGCGTCAGTAGATCCAGTAATTTGCATTGCAACCAAGTCGTCGGCGGCGGGATGTCTCGGTCCCTGCTCGTCTTCAGCGCTAACTTCATGAGACGGCACACCACACGGTCTAACTCTGTTGTAATGTCTTCGTCAGCCGTGAGCAAAGAGCGTAATTTACGTACTTTGGTATCGAGAGAGCGTTGAAGCCAATTACCTAAACGGGATGTATGATCATTAAAATAATCTATATTTTCTTCTACGGGACCGTAAAGTAAAAAAAGCAGAGGTTTACGCAAAGTAGAAGAGTGAGTAGAATGTTATTTTGTGAAAATTCTTCAATATTCTACAATTTACAGACATCACGATAGTAAAAAATAGCTACTAAGATGCACTTCCTTTTAGTCTTTTAGTTGTAGGACTGTTAATAAAAAGAAAGTAAAAACTTGTTGATGGCGACTAAAGGAATCTGTATTTTAATTTTCGCGAATAAAGAATAGGTAATCCTTTAACTCAATAATCTAAAGTATCATCTCTGAAACGCCTGATAAAAATACCATTGCTATTGATAGATTATTAGCAATTCTGCGGAGACCAGTATTCTGACAGATGACGCTGTAATTATTTTTCTATCCGCTCGTTGAACTGGATAAAACCCTATTAAACTAATTAGTAAAGTAAATGGAACAAACCATTTTGTTTTGATGAAATCGCACTGGCATTAGAATATGAAGTGGAATGCATGTCCGTGACATCCCACTGCAAAAAAATGTACTTCAATTAAAAAACTATAAGCCGTAAATTATAAATAAATATTTATGAACAGCCGTCTTATTATTCCCATTGTTCGGACTCGGACCATAGCTTACGAGCAGTGAATGGTGGCTTTTTAAAATTTAGATTAGCTGTATGCCCCTGAAGTATAATACTTAAATCTTCATATATATTAAAATAGGATTTTATAAACTATACCCGTATTGTTGCTTATCTCAGAGGTTAATACAAAGAATACGTTTTTTTCATGTAATTTGTCAAGCAATACCTCTCACAAGCCATGGTAAGTCTGTCTGTGCTAGGACCCGCACGATTTAGAGAAGTTAAGGTACAATTTTAAATAGGCAGTATGTCAAATTTCTTGGAAGCTCCACAAACGTTGAAAATCTACTATCGCAAATATATGTGCTATATTTACTTAATATATATGACTTAACATACTCTTATAACTCTTGTATAGAAAATTTTACTTCTATTTCTCTACATTGAGTAGCCATGATGATGAAAATTTTAGTCAAAAAAAAAAACCAACGTCCAAAAATTATAAAATTTAATGAGATTAACAAAACTCGAGAAATTAATAATCTATTACAACTTAACTTCTTAATGACACTAAAAACTGTTGTTTATAAATGTATTAATACAGTCTTTTTAATAGTTTAATCTTACGAACTAATTGTGGTCACAAAGACCGAAGCTTTGCGGTAGTAATAAGAAATCTTCTAGAAAATAATTTAACATCAATCTTACCCCATGTCATTATCATCGTGAGCCGATACATGTCATCACTTTTGTAACCCACTCAGATACAAACTGTATCTATCATTTAAAATATACCACTGGGTCTCTTAGCATCAATCCAACCATATCCTTAGCAATAAGATTGGAAATACATATTTAATTTGAGGATTTCCAAAATTAGGCCGTCCTTTCAATAGGTGGACAGATGACAACAAAAAAATTTCTAGGGTCCACTGAACTACAGCACAAGATAGTTTTGTGGAATACATAACAAAAGATCTATATCCAGCAATAGATGTTTATAGGTTGAAAAGATTATAATGTTCAAAGATTTATATCCTGCTCAACCTTTACCTAGTACTATTTGTTAATGAAAATATCTAAATAATGACAAATATAATTAAATAAATTTTTAAGATTGGCGATATATGAAACACTAAAAGGCTACATCAGAACCCATAAATCTACATGACGTCATCAATATTAACAAATTCAAATTGTCTCTTTACGTCGGAGTAGAGGTCGTTGTCTTTGCACTCAATGTCGGGTGTTGTCATTGATAAATTCTCCATTACCAAGCGCGAGTGGATCACAACGTTATCGACGACTTCGTATCCATTCCACTCTAGAAGATCTCTGTAAAAGAAATATATATGTATCTATTTTTAAACTTTTTATTGCAACTGGAACAGTAGGACGTTCAAATGAAAGCTAGTGACATCGCCAATCCAAAACAATCCAGCTCTAGTTTAAATAATTATGCTTAACACTTTGAGATGTTGTCTCATTACACTTAGGCCCCACCAGCTACACCACCCACGCCCTTCAAACTAACCAGAATATGACAATGTCCGCGCACTTAGTTGGTTTATGGCACAATAGACCTACCAATATAAATATATAAAATTATAAACAAAAACATTAATTTTTTTCGGGAAACTAAAAAAGATAGTATCATTAATAAAAATCTCCCCTAATATCTACGATTTTTTTCAACCAACTTACTTCACTTTGTCGACATCATCTGTAATATGTTCCACAACACCCATAAGATATTGTAAGGGTATTTCTATTTTCTCACTGCCTGCAGAACCTTCTTGTGGGCATTGCGTGTCTACCAAATGATTGATTTCATCCGATATCAAATCTATTATTCGGCATTCTTCAGTTTTTGTCTAAAAAAAAAGCATTACGAGGTTTTTTTTAATTGATGAAGTAACGTTCTCTTGATGGTAAGTAGGATGGGGCAGTAGTGAAGAACGATAAGCACAAAATTAACTCATGTTCATCATAAGCCGATTTACGTCTACTGCTGGATATAGATAATATGAAATAGCTAATAATGGAAGGATTTGCGCCATCTCCCATCATGCTTGCCCAAATGCGGATTGTTGGGGAACCAAAGCTCTATTTGTTAATTAACTCATGTTAGTATTCAGAAACGAAATAAGGTCTTATGAATTTTTTTGTACAAATCTATGTGTATATATATACATGAACTAATATATATTTATTTTTTTATATATACTTTGTGTTGATTCATATCAATAGCGATAAAATACATTGATGTTAGTATCATACATAAAAGCTGTTGAAATCAAAAAAATAAAATTAAACAACCATAAAAAAAGTTATTTTTTGCAGTGTGTCCACTTTAGAAAACACATTTAAATATTATAGATAATATTAGATAGTAAGTTCATTTATCTACTTAGGAGGTTATGGATGGTGAAGCACGTCCCAGAATATTCATGCTACCGCAATGCTGTAAGGTGGCAGTTTTCATACTCACTTCAAATGGATAGCTGTAGTCCCTCACTACATTGTAGTATTGATTCCAATATGGTGCATTTTCACCCCAATTTATATTATTCCATGTATATACTCTGATTTGTTGATCAATTGTACTCTTGTCAAAGTTGAGCATTTTAGTCAACTGACGGATCTCATCGACAACTTCTCTAGTTTGTATTATTGAATCAATTTTGTTCTTTGCCATCAAATTTTGAGTTATCTTTGAAAACTTCCTCACTTGTAACATTGAACAGTTTAACCTATAATTATTAAGAAAGACAATGTAGACATAGCTTGCAACATCTTAGCCAATCTGATAGTACAACCGTAGAATTACTTTTAATACAACAAATCATGCAAAAATCTTTATCACTTAATAGTATATCTCTGAAGTCTGTGGTTTGATTTCTGAGATACATGAGAGTTTGATTAGTGGTACCGTTTTTTAAATTCACTGATCTAGTGCATGTATAATCCTTCCCCTTCTATTGGCCGAAAATTTAAATTTTTTCTACAATATAATTTGGACACAATGTATATTAATTATTAATTAATTAAACCAGTGAGCATAAAAAGCTAGGTACTATTATAAAATTGTATTATTAATTAAGGCTAACTAATAACGTCATTATATCTTTATAGCTCCTCAGTAACTAAGAGTTTTTATTTTGTAATAAATTCAACAGTTATGTAACCTGCTTGAAACATCTTCAATTTCATATATTCTATTAATAATTCGTCTGCGTGGTACAACAACATTAGCAGATAAGTCTTCATCAAACATAAGGTAGCTCCTACCAATCTCCTTGTCTATATTACACTGTGCAATGTTATCTCTGTACTCTAAAGTGTCTATTGGAGGTGAGGTCATAATTACAATTGTCATGCAGGATCTCTTCTCGGGGAATGGGAGTTCAGAAAAGGACTCGATGCTATAAAGGAGCAAAGGTTATACATAAAGATATAGATTGACCTTAGCAGGCTACAGGACACTGAGGTCTAAGCATTAGTGTTAATTTAGGTAGAAAATGTTTTTATCTAAATTTACAACTAAAAATAATTGAAAATAAGGTAATATAAAAGAATAAAATTGTGAGGATATTAAAAATAAAAATATATATGAATAAAGAATATATAACTCATGTAATTCCATTCAATACTAACTCATATGGTGCACATATCATATTGCCCTCATGTACAGAATCACTGTGCACCCAGCTTTCTTCCATATCACTTAAACTGTTTTCATTTGGAAGATCTGAAATTAATATTTTTACTACATAAGTTTACAAAAAAATGCAGTAAATTTGTTACAATTAGGCAACAAAGGAAATTGTATGCAATAATTAACAAAGAAATTATTACTTTTAAAATATAGTCATATGCAACAATTTTGTTATTTGAAAAGATCATAAACAAGTTAAAATAATAAACATATGGATTCTGTAATAACTTATGTTTAAAAAAAAACCAGAAATTAACATTCTTACTTCTTACTAAGGCCATGCTATCAATAGTTAAATCTTGTTGTTTGCGATAATTCTTGGAAATAAAAAGGGCAAGTTGACTACAACAGCCGTAAAGATCAGTTCCGGATGGGCCAGGTCCTATACCTTTACATGTCACAGTATAGTTTGGGTATCTTACCACAATATTGCTGCACCTTTAAAGACAATCAATGCCATAATTACTAGCAACAATTTTAATATTTTTAAAAGTATAAATTACATAAAAGTGTTATAAAATGCACACCAATCATGAAACTGCTCTCTACTCCATTCAAACAAATGATCCCATCTTCTAAGACCATTATTCTCCAAAGCTTTGAAAAGTACATTGAAATCAGAATTGGGTGTTGTTACTACTGCAATCCAAGGCTGTATGAAACCAAAAATGTTGTGAACCAGCCTGTCCAAGTCATGAGGTAGCATGTGCTCAATCATTTCAATTGCAACCACTGCATCACAACCAATGAGTCTGTAATCAGGATCAGCAGCATTGCCTTCAAATAACTGTAAAAGGTGAAGAATTAAATTCTTTAACTATATTCTTATTAACAATAAATATATATTAAAATTAAAGTGATGTTATTTACAGTAATTTGCAATGGACTTTCTCTCTTAGGAACATATTCCCCATGAGCAAGTAGATCAGGGGAACATCGCAGAGGTACAGTTTCTATATCCACACCAATAATATGCTGCACTCCAGGCACTTCTTTCAAATATTTAATAAAACTCATATCATGGTAGCCAAGATCAACAACCTGAAAACCACTTTAAAAATGCATATATATATATCTACACAAAAAAAAAATCCAGGACATTTGATACTTGGCGACTTATATACTATTAAATTATATACAGACAAAATATTTTTTTACCAGCAATAATATGTTAGTTGGTTGATTTTTTTAATATTTTTTTGTATATTTTCCAATTTATTTTACAACTACTACAATTAAAGTAAAAAATTAGAAAAACTATTACAAAATTAGAGAATTATGTTAGGCAAACCTTTTCTAATTTTCCACACCACCTGTCATCAAGAAGGCAGTCATTGACCGCAGCATAACGCTGAGCATACATTGGCGGATAAAATACTACCCCTTTTTCTTCATCAAATTCAGCAAATACTTGTTCCTCGGAATCTTCATCATCCAAGATGCTGTTTGTAACATCCCTTGAAAATTTGAGATGTTTATAATAGGGTCCAATTAGCCTTTTCAAAACGGTTAACAATGACTCCCGAAAGTAAATCAATGTTTGCACAGCAACAATCATAATGAACAATATTGATTTGAAATTTGACAATAATTTAAGAGGCCTGCAAATTGGCTTTCAACTGGATTAAAATATTTGCTTCTAACTATAGAAGCAATCACCCGCCAGTGGTTTCATGATGTTCATATGTTTGCTGGAATGTTTTTGTTTTTATCAATTGACGTTTGACTGACAAACATAATACTCTTATTGACACAGAACAGAAATTGAAAATTTCTATGCTATTTAATAGATGTAATCAAAATATAGTAAAAGTTTTTTTCATTACAATCTTATTAGAGATATAAATATTATAAAATTAATTACAACAAAAAAAACATCCTGTTTTTTAATACTTCCTAAATAAAGAAAAATAATTCTTGTAATAGAATCTTAAAATAGCACTAGACATTTTAATGGTGTCCCAACTTAGCAAAATGCTTCTATAATGAACTATTACTGATTTTCAGTTAATCTCTCGTATGTACGTTTAAGGGTTAGAGGCCAAAATATAAAATTTTTTAAAGATACATGAATTGGATACAAAAATTATTGAATTCAGTAAGTACCAAAATAAGATATTAAAAATTCATTAAAAAATATTCTATTAACTTATTACAAATTATAAAAAAAGCTATGCAAATAACGCTTTTCTTTACGCAGACAGATTTTTTTAAACATGTACGAAGTCAAAAAAATAACATTGTAGAGATTTTTTTATTGTTGTAAATATGTGGATTTATAATAAATTTAACACAAAACTTATATTACTAAAAGTTATTTGCTTCGTAAAGTTCTTCTTTAAAAACTAATTTCTTAACTCTATGACAAAATAAATTTTATGTTAACTCAAAATTACTGTTTTATTTGTATTACTTCTTAGGTGGATTTTTGGAACAAAATTAATCATCTATACTTAAATAGTTTTGATTATTCAAATAAACAGACTGTGAAAGTATACATTGTTAGTCCCACTCTTATTGTCTAACATCAATCTATCGCCTAACTTTGAAACCGGTTTTATTAATGCAAATGTCTAGCTGTTAAGAAACCTTCGATCTCTTTAAATTGACAATTAATTCTAAATGAATATTAAAAATTATTTGACCTTGGAAACTTGGTGGAAAGGTTATGTTTTAAAGCGTAATTTAAATCAGTTTAACAATATTTTATTAGACATAATTTAAGTATAAATTGGAGTAAAAATTAAAACGGGAAAAAATTATCTTTTGATAGACAACCTTTCATATAATAAATTCAAAGACATTTTTGATTACAATAAATTTTAGTAATTTCGTTAAAGTTTTACAAACAACCGTTTGTTTGGGTACTGCATTAATAAAGAATTTATCAAGAAATTTAACAAAAAAGTGTAGAATTAAAAAAAAAAAAAAAAAAAATCATCAGAGACAAGTTATTTCAAGATTAGGTTAAAGTGAATATGTAAGTTATGTTAGACAATGAACAAATGATATGAAAAAAAGTTTTTGGTACAATCCTTCTGCCCGTGCTAATAATATTATTAATAACAAATGTGTACCTATTGAACAATAATAAATCAATCGTTAACTCGTACGCAGTCACCTCAATTTTATTTAATCATAACGTAGTTTACTTATTGCAACTTTACTTTTATTAATATACATCGCTCAAAATACTCAAACAAAATAGGAAAGTCGTGTTAAAACATAAAAAGAAATCATGATATTATCTTTTATCGACGCAAAATGAAAAGCGGTTAGTTTACCTGTTGGTAAGTAATACATGACAATGTGGAGCCAGTAGATATGTTTACATAGCTGTACCAGCTTTTTCTGTAAAGGGGTATAAAACTACGCTCAAACCTTTTTGAGAAATTCACTCAATAAAATGCAGATTTTCCTTATGAGATATAAATCCATTCATTTTCTGGTAACATACGTTAGGATAAAGAGGGTTCCAACTCGTCCACGGAGTAATTTACCCAGAGATGATGAAAACCAAAAAGCAAGTACGAAAAAGGACAAGCTTAATATAGGAGTATAAAGACAAAATAGTATAAAACAAACAACAGAACTAAATTCTTGAAATTGTTACTAATAAATCTGTAAAGTAGAGCAAATTTTGTGTTATACTATAATGTTCTAATTCATTGTTATTACTATGGTACACGCACTATGAAATAACGTTTTTCCGTGTAAAAGAAAAACGCTGTAATAAACACCTTGACTTAACGAATTTTATTTAAATGAGATTTAGTGAAATTTATACTTTCGCAATATATTGCATAATTTCCAGTGCTGATTGTAAGTTGAATCGATGCGTAGATATGATGTAGGTGGATTTTAATTAAGTTGCTATTGTAGTTTAACTTTGGAGCATAATATAAATGAAATCGTAAAATTTCTTTAAATTTAGCGTTCTTTATAAAATATTATAAAACGTCATTGCACTTGGTCGCGGCAAATATGTATCCTAAAATAATATGTAAAGATTTCTACATTTTCCAATAAATACGTAACATATTAAAAATATTTTAATTAGCAGCACACTGATTATACCTTTCCTATTCCATCGGAGATTTAGTAGATATTTTTTCATTCTATTCACGTAACATAAATTTAATCTATATCCTTTTTGTATTACTGATAGTTAAAAAGAAATTGGTTAAACCTACCATCAGTAACACGTTTTTAAGTACATTTATTTTGTAATAGAAAGAAAGAAAGAAAGAAAGAAACCGTTTATTTGAAAATTTAGTACATACTTAAGGAATAAAAAATAATAAAAAGGA
>DWLS01001530.1:0-21354 GCA_018246255.1 Pachliopta kotzebuea | reverse complement strand
GCATATTGCTATCTCAAGGGTAGGCAACGCACTGGCATCGCTAGTGACCGTGGGCGGCGGTGAATCACTTACCATCACGTGACCCGTCTTGCTCGTTTGCCTCTCAGATGTTATAAAAAAAAAAAAAATCATCTGCAAATCGTCAACTGCAAAAGGCCACCCTTAAAAGCCGGGGGATTTGTATCGTCTCTCATCATCCAGCCTAATGCTGGTTGATGTTCTTATTTTGAGACAGAAACAACAGTCTATATATTATGAATTTTATAGTTGCTAACCAAGAATATGGTATATATGGTCTATCGATATAAATGTATGCCGTCGAGGTGACGCTGGTATCGCGCCGAGGGTGGGGGTGTCCTCCATCCGCCCAACGCCTGTTCCAACAGTGACGCACCTTGGGAGAGGCTTCGCTGATAGCAATAATGAAATTGCTCCATTCACTTCGCCATCGGCCTCTACTTGTTTATCCAATTACTGCTCGAAACGGAAAATTACTAGCGAGTGGTTTTTTTTTAATGGTAACGAAGGTAACTCTACTGTCGATAAAATTTAAATAGTCGCCTGATGGTGCAGAAATATGACGTCTGTTAGGATGTTAGTCTTAAAACACAAGATATTAAGTCTAGTTACCCTAGTAATTTTAACTGCAGTGCTATAAAGACCGGAGCAAAGACCAAAGTAGGAACTACAATATTTGTATTTTTGTTTCGTTTTAAAGGAAAGAGAGAGAGCTAGTCTAAATTGGGAAGTTTGGAAAATCTCTTGGTTCATCATACATAGTAATTCTTATTTATTAGTTTTTAGATCAAAACACAGTTATTTTTAACACCGCAGCTAACTTTACATGCATTGAAATGTTTCACAGCATGATAAATCCACATCCATGATCCTGAATTATGGTTAAAATTACAAGTTCATTTACTATTTATCAATACTGAACTTGTAAGGATGGTGTTGGAGATATTTTTACTCTTTTTCGGAAATGGATATTCCGTTTGACATTAACAATCTAACTTTTGATCAAAGTTGCTTATCTAAATTATAATTTTGATTTTACTTAGTACTAATTTATTAACGAAGATTATTTTGATGAATGACAATTTTTATACGCCGTGAAATGAAAGTACAGTAAAAAGGACGTTAAAGTGATTAAGAGAAATCAGTCAATATAGAGTAAGGAATATTAAAAAATATAAAAATATACTCGTATCTATGGTTTTATACTGTGTGAACAAAAATTCTGAAAGAAATAAAGAATACTTCAAAAAAATCATAATTAATTCTTTCCTGTATAGGTGTAATTGGCCTGATCTATTTGGTGATGTATATTTGCATCATCATCTTCTTCTCCATCTGCATGTGCGGGCTGCTGGCGACGATGGATGATAAAATACCTTACTTCACACTGGCGGACTCAATAATTGGTTTGTAATTTAATTTATAACTAACAAAGAATTCCCAAATTTTAGACGAAAAGGAAGTCATTGTTCATTTGTGATGAAATGTTCTGTAATTACTCCCTCCGTCATTATATTTTTGACGTCTCTAAAAATACGACTAAGAGGACATAATTCCAAGGAGAGAATGGCAACTTTTTCTTTGACTGTTACCATCGATCTTGAAGGCCTATATTTAACAATGAATGTGAAAATGTTAGAATTGATGAAGTAATTATATTATATAGCCAAAGATCGGACTAAATGTCGTTTCTTGGGAGAAGCGTCCGTCCAGCAGTGGACTGTCACAGGCTGATGATGATAATGAATCGTCTGAATTGGTAATATGAGATGTGTTCAATGATTCCAGGGGATAACCCAGGCATGGGCCACAGGCCGCTGATATACGAGGAGGGTGCTCTGATCTGGTACAACGCGGCCAACGCCACTCAGTACCGCAAGTACGTGGCTAACATCGAGGAGTTCCTGGCGCGTGAGTGTACCGGATACGTTTTATTACGCAGAATTTTTACGACTCCATGCAAATGTATGTACGGAACCATATCGGTGTGTATGGATTTATGCCGCTGTTAGTATGAGGTCACATGTAGTATTTAAAGATGCTAACTGAAATCTACTAGCGGTAACTCTTATACGAAAACTAAGTAAATACAATAAGTAATAAAAGTGTATAAATTAAGTAAATGTTAAATCGTAATAGTAATGTGATAAGGACTGATATTTATAAAAATAATAAGGTAAAAGATAGTGATATATAAAGGAAGCGAACTTAGAAAATAAATTTAAAAACAAGAGTGAAAGAAAAATAGAAAGCATGAAAGTGAGAATAGTAGGGAAAGGAAATAGAGAGAAAAGAGTACAGTAAAGAAAGTAAACAGACACATAAACCACAAGACAAAGAGGAACGATTGAAAAAACATGTCTTAAACGAACAATATTTGTTAAAAAATTTATTAAAATGTTCCCGAGACCAACAAAATGTATCATTTTAGTAAGTAATAATTCTTAGTTCATATTGTTTTGTGCAGCTTACGAGAATAAGTCCCTGTTGGTGACGAAGGGTGAGAACCAGCGGGAGTGCGGAGACGTGAAGCCGCCGAGGGCGGAAGTCTGCGCCTTCAACACCAGTTTGCTCGGTGACTGCTCCAGGGAGAACGGCTACGGTTACCCCACCAAAACTCCTTGCCTTATCATCAAGCTGAATAAGGTGATATAGCCTGTAAATGAAAGTCTTAAACTTTATCAGTCTTTACTGCGATTATTTACTATCACCTTATATAACAAAGGATGAGTAGCAGTTCAGCTGCTGGTCTTAATGATATGTGATTTCTTTACCAATGAGGATAACCTCGTTATTATTGTTATATTGGTTACCTCTCACTTTAAAACTACTATGTTATGTCTTATACCATTACTTACTTTTTCTTTCAACTAGAAAACAGGAACTTTAATCGGAAATCATAACTAGATAGCTAAGAAAATAAATATCGGTGACGGTCAACAAGGTTTCTAGCAAAAGAATCTACTCTACTCTTACTCTACGTCTCTTTACTTACTGTCCTTTATTTATCAGTGACAGAAATCGTATTAAAATTGAAATTTGTTTCAGATTTTTGACTGGAACCCAAGTTTCTACGAGGATCCGGACAAACTGCCACCGGAAATGCCGCCCGATATAAAGGCATACATCAACACCACCACCACTCTACAGGAAGTAAGTTTATTACTATTTTTATGACCACATTTTACATAAAGTTCACCATCATACCAAATGGTCACATATCCTTGTTGCAGTGACATTTTCTTTCAAAAACTATTGAGTTACAAAATGAGCTTGATATTGCTGTTATCCTTTGCAGAAATATCACCAGATAAACAATAATCTGTTGTGATGGGGCATAAATTAGATATCTGGAAGTGATTTCCCTCTGTTCCAGCGCCGCAAGGTGTGGGTCTCGTGTGCTGGCGAGAGACCGGCGGACGTGGAGGCGTTGGGCCCGCTTAAATACTGGCCCTACCCCGGCCTTCCGGAGACCTACTTCCCGTATGACAACACACCAGGCTACCTCAGCCCTCTAGTCGCCGTTCAGCTGCTAAAGCCCACGCGTGAGTTGACAAAGATTAATATAATCTACTACAGTACATACAATAAATCTAGTATTTAGTCGTAAAATGATCTAAGCAGCATCAGCTAATGTAAGGGTTTGAATGTTTTCGCGAAAGATACTAATTTAATCAGCGTGTGATAGAATTGTTTTTCTGGAAATGATTAAGGAGTTTTTGTATATTATAGATATATTCAGAATGATAACAATCTTAAGGTTACAAAGAATGCAGAAGAGCTTTAGTGTATTATAGAAATATACAGAATGATGATAATTTTAGGGTTGCAAAGTTATACGTAACTTAATAATGGTCGACCAAATAAGTAAATATTTATATCATTACAATGATTTTTTATAGAAATTAGGCTATATTAATTCTACATTCTTTATCATGTCATTATTAAATATGAAACATAAGAATAGTTTATTATTGAAAAATAATTATTTAAAGTATTTGGTAAAGGCTAGTAGCGGATCAGTAAAAACTGACGATGATGAAATTAGTAGTAGTCTTGTATAATTATTTGTAAACTTGTAACTTTTCTTGTAAACGTGTAGTCTTATATAATTAATTCAACAAAAGTTTATTAAAGATATTAAAGTCTTTTCAATTCTTCATAGATTTTAAAGTAGATACATATAGTTAATGATTTATTGATCAATTACACTCTCATCGTTATCATAAGGGGCTTTCAAAGTGAAGTTTGACGTTTAGAAAGAGAAAACTGTTCTGGTATTCAGCTATACAATTACTGTCTAACTTGGTATTGATTGATGATGGAGCCTTTAGTTCTCATAAAACTGTAAACTATTTTTCTGTTCCATTCTCTTATAAGTAGTTTACAGTGTTTCCAGCTGATGAGACTGAGGATAGGAAGGTGATAGAATAGAATCATATATTCCCTAAATGTATTATCACCTTGATCTTTCAGTTCATCAGATCATCAATATCCGGTGCCGAGCTTGGGCTCAGAACATACGCTACACGGAGAGCCTGAAGGAACGCCTCGGCTCCACCCACCTGGAGATCATGATCGACTGAACACCAGCATCTGAAGCAGCCGACGGATGTTGTTCTGATCACAACCACTATATGTTTAATGTATTCCTTCACTTATAGCTTGTACACAATATCACGTAATATGCGGTGATGTTATTCATATCACCGGTAGACTAAAGATCTTTAAACAACCTGTAGTTTATTGAGGTAATTGTAAATCTTTCCTCATGAATTATTGTATTTTTTATTTACTTACATTAATGGACACCTGATGGTAAGTTATCAGATCTATCTGTAAGTAATTAAATTTAACGATACTCTGGATAAAGTTATTTGATAAAACTTATCCTTCTTAACCGTAGCTGAATTAATTTTGATCAATTTTGTCACTCATCGTGCCTTACTATGCGTATGTGTATACAAACTATTTACTCTATTTACTATTTTTGTATACTTTACACATAGACGTTACACATTTTGTAGTTTCGTGCCTTATTGTATGTGTAGTGAGAAAACTTCGATGTAGATTAAATTAATAAAACGTTAAGAAAATAAAATCGAAACGCTTTGGTGTAACAGCGAAGTTCCCTAGTCACTGAGAGCGTGCCGTACAAATACTATGTGATATTTGTTCTGCTGAATGTACTTTATAATTATCTATAGTTAAAATCCCTCTCAATATTTTATAAGTTAATATTCATGTTAATTTTTCGAACTTATGTATAAGGAAACGTATTAAAAAAGTTATTTATTTCATACGCATTGAGTATGAGAAGTATTTAGCAACAACAGGTTTCAAAACTAAGTATTTATTTGTACGCGCACCTGATGCGCATGCAAAATACTATCTAGTATTTATTTATTTATGCAAACAGAAATGCGCAGTAAAGTTATGAAATACAGAAAATTAAGTGAAAATGAGCTACTTATTACATTATGCCATTTTTTGCAACAGACCTACGCCGTTGTATTAATATTTAAATACTTTAATTTTGAAACCTGGTTTCTAGAGCTAGTATTTACAACTTGTATAAGGCATCCTTGTGTTGAATTTTACCAATATCATGCTTAACTCGTATGTACAAGCAACAAGAGGTTATTTGAGGTAAAATCTTCTACTTTGATACAAAAACAGGGATAAATCTAACATGCAGTTTATTCTTAGACATTTTTTCATTATTTATTGTGTGGTATGTTAAATGTGGGAGTTAGTTCAAGTGTATGTTTACACAATGCTTAGATGTTATTTGTAATAAATATATTTAATGGGAACAATTTTTTTTTATCACAATCAATTCTTGAATGAAAATATCTGTGTTTTGTTAATAACTTCGAGAATTCAACAGAGGACGATTTTAGAGGTTAAATGATTGAAAAACCACAAGAAGTTGCTGCTGTTGTTTATGTTTACTACTTTATCGACTTATTAAACTATACTTTGGATTCATGCCCTCTTGAAATAGTGTCTTAAGATAACAAAGACTCGTACTAAGACAAGTTTTTTCACCTCGTACTCTTTTGTCATATATGGCTAAAGAGAATGATGATGAGAGGTTATCCAAAAGAAGCTAAGGCTGCTTCTACTAGCAGAAAACAGAATGGATTCAATATTCTTTTCTAGATTCAATGTATCGTTATTAGCTAATGTCCTAAAAGAAAAATATTCTACCCTTTTTGAGCTAAATTGACATGAAAATAGAAATTTTCTTAAAGTAAATTGTGGATCTACTGTACATTATTGCATTAAAAATTTTACATGGATAAGATGATTAATATAATGCCAATTTCTCAACAAAGCTTTAATAAATACATAACAATCTTTTTTTATTAGAATTCTATATCAATTGTTGTTAACAGAAAGTTTGAATAATTTTTCTACAGTTTTGGTATTGAAAATTATAAAAAAATTATAAATACAAACAAAATTATAAATACACAATTGCAAGCTTAATTGAATAGTTGTTACATTGAAAGAATAAATTTAAATTATCATTTACAATAAAATGAATCTTTGGTTTACAGCCGATCATCAACATATACAAATATATCTATAAATATAGGTTAACAAAACGTTGTTTCTTTAACCCTTGCAAGCTCTTTAGCAGATAAATGGTCAGGTACAATAATTATGGTAGTTTTTAGTAAATAAATATGATTGTTGTCTAAATTCTTGCAAACACATTTCTTAGATATATCTTTATTGTTTTAAATAGAAGCTAAGTCTTTAATATCGGAGATATAGTAAAAGCTAGCCATGGGCTAAGTATCATTTGAATTAATTTAGATATTACTACTAGAAATTTTCAAATTTTTGTTGATTTGTTTTATGTATAAGTTGATTTATTTATCTATATAAATAAAGAGATATTTTTCCAAGGTCTACTAAAGATGACTAAAATAATATTCTTGTGATAAGTCGGAATTGGTCAGTTAAAGGTTTTTCGAATAGTCCCTCTTTGAACTTTATATTATTATGGAAATTTGATGTATTTTTCCAGCTTCATGATCTGTCTTCTTGGTGGTGGTGATTATTCGATCATGATCTCGATGTGAACTGATCCCATGCCCTCGTGCCGGTCGTACACAATGTTGTGCGCCCACGCCCGGCACTCTATGTTAATTAACATTCCCGCTGCAAAATATATATAAAAAATTGTGAACATGTATATAAATAAATAAAGTATCTGTTTGTTTAGTTCTTCATAATATTTACACGACACTAAATAGTAAAAGGGGGTGTAATAGGCCCCACACAACTTACGAGACCCGAGCCAATCTCATCTGATCGTGAACCCTGCTTATCAACAAACGATGCTCTGACTCTGATCTGTTGTAATATATTTCCATGTAAAATGAGGTAGAGTATTTACTCTCTTTTAAAATATTTTAATAAATATTTACTTTTAAAATAATATGTATGTGATTGGAATCTGTCAACAGAATATCACACTGGATAAGAGATATTGGCGTTATAGTTATAATATAAAAACAACTAGTTTATACGGTATCATTATCATAATGATCATCATCGTTGTGTATTCTAGGAAGAAAGAGTAACGATGATTTCCATTTTTTTAAAAGTAAACCATTTAATAATCTCTTTACTGGAAGTAAGTCTTCGTTTCCGGATAGTTACCACCGCAGCTCATATTGCAGCCGTCAAATAGTATCGTGCAAACATTACTGATTTCCAATTTGAAGGATGTTAGTAAATAGAATATGTTAGTAAAATTACTGGGGTAATGAGACTTAACACATGTCATGCAAGACGAGCGCAATGTGGTGCTGTGTATACTATCTTAACCAACGCCGCTTTGTTATGGGCAAGCAATCATTTACCATCAGGTGAAAGCCTTCCTCTACCAGTCGCCTCGATTAATAAAAAAAAAGTAAACTCTTACTCTTCGGTCTCTGCAAATGAACAGCTACCAGAGGGCTCAGGTATCCTTCTTGATTCGTATACGGGAAATAATAACCAGGAAAGCCCCTGTATGGCAGGTATTGGATAGGTCCGATGTTCTCACGGTCCGCCGGATTTTCTCCCTGACACGACACCCACACCATGTTGAGCTGGAGACGAAGTAAATTTATTATGTAGTAAATCGTATAATCAAAGTTGTGACGAAAGTAAATAAAACAACAGTGTAGATGATATGATACGACAAAAAATGGTTGATGAAGATGTACCAGAAAAAGAAGATTATGTGATAATTGTGTCATTTAAGATCTAATTAAAGATCAAAAATCATCAGCTAATAGATGTGCTTTGCAGGATATAATACCAATAATGGGAGAACTTACGCCATCTCTCACCACGATGGACCAATACGGGTTAATGGAGATCTAGAGCCTCGTTAGTTGATTAGCAGGATGCACTCCAAGCAAGTGAGGTTAGCTTGGCTCCCGTGAATAGTTATGTGGAACCTCTTTAATCCCTTACGTAACTATATAAGAAGTTGAACGAGAGGATATAACTTTAACCGATGATCAGGGTTGCCTTGTAGACAAGTGTTGGTCATATTTATAGGTTTTGGTAATGGTGAAGTTCATTCTTAAATTATCAATCCATTCCATCAGAGTTTGCTCTTTTTTCACAATTGTAAGCAGATTGACATCAAACTGCCTCATTACTATCGCTTCGTGTTGAATTCATTTCTTTTTACTACTACAATGGAGAATCGAGATAGTTTGAAATGGAGGCAGAATAAAATGCATTCGCTGTGACCCGATTTCGCTTCGTTATGCTCACACAAAAGTTTTTCTCTTCAAATTCACTCCGTGAGATATTCCAGACTAAGCTCCGAGTTGTTTTTGTTGCTACAAATGTGGTATTTTTACACTCGGCTGCTTTTCCATTGTCTGTATATTGAAGTGTTTCTACAGGTTTGACATAGTTGGATGTATAATAAATATCTCTTTTATGTAGTTGGAGAAGTATAACCAGCTGAAACCCTGCTGTGGGAAATTTGTAGTGGGCAAATTCTATCCTTTGGGAAATGAGCAGGAAGCTATTAAAGAGGTCACTGATAAAATTGCGCAAAAAGATATAACTTACATAATTCTTATCGTATGCAGTCATGTTTCTGATGTGCTGCTTCAAGTCATCGGGCATCGCTTCCGGGAGAGTGTCGGAGCTGTTGTAGAATACGGGTTTCCAGCCGAAAATTTTGTTGAGCTTAAGAAAGACGCAAGGTGTGGACTTCTGGTAGGCGAAACTGTTCTCTTCGACGCATGGACCCCACGCGCTGATGTCCACATCGCACACCTTACCCGACGGCGCCGGTAGTTTGAAGTCGCAGTTGTGAATGTTCTGTCCTGCGCCAGCCTTCTTGCCATCTCGTTTGTATACTGCGGAGTCAATTTGAAAGAAATTTGGCTTTTCAATAATTTTAGCTAAAATTTTTGTTATTGTAAGGGAAAAAAAGTTTATGTTATTTACCATTCAAAAAATTGGACAGCTCCTTGACCCAGAATTGGTAACTACCGGGATCATTCCCCTTGTACCAGATGACGCTGCTGGCGACCTCCGGCGGCGTAGGCCGGAATCCGAGGCCAGGGTTGGTGCCGATGATGCTACTCTCCAACTGCCACTTAGGTTGTCGAGCGTCGAGTAGCTGCAGGAAGGTCCACATGCAGATCGCCACAAGGATTGCAAGCGCCGCATAAAAGATGAAATAGAATAGTGCTATTTTGGCTGCAACATAAAAAAATCCTGTTGATGATTTTGTCTCTTTTGCAGAAGATAAAGAAAATTAGTACAAAAGTATTTATCGGGAAATGATATTATTTAATAGAATCCATTCTATAATTGTATAATAGACAAGTTAATTGATTCCTATAACACAGAAGCCCTTGATCCTCTTTGTTTAATCTGAATGGGTAGTAAGTTTTTGAAATCTGTCCGGTTAACTAGCACTCTCATAAATTTGTAGCCATAACAGTGTCACTTTGTTCTTGATGCAACATATGAAAATCGGAGTATATTGGGATGGTTATTCATCACTATGTAAATTGAGACTAAATATCAGCACATCGCATATCTGAACAATTTGAATTATTCATTTCAACCGATAGACGTTTTAAAATGTAATTGTATTACATAAAAATAGATTTTTTTTAAATATTTCTATTAAAGTCATTGTTAATGGATTTTTATTCTTCTTTCGATCATCTATATCTCTATGCTTTGCCCGTTATTGCCGGTTTTTTTTATCGACACGATCGTTCCTCTTAGTGGTGTGGGTAAGGGTCTGTTTACTTAACTTTCTTGCTATGTACACTCTCCATTTCCTTTCCCTACTTTTTTCACTTTCATGCTTTATATTTTCTTTCACTCTTGTGTTTACATTAATCTTTTCCTCTTCCGTGCGTCGCCTCTCATTAGAAATTCGCCGCCTTTATATCACTATCTTTTTACATTTCTTTCGTTATTACCGGTTATAGCAATATCGAAACCTATACTTTTATCGTCTGCATACTAAGGTCTATTGCCAATTTTGAAATGTCCACGGGGAGCGTAGTCCTTTCATAGAAACTAGTTCAGGCCGGGCTTGGTTTGGCGGTAACCCGTCGTGGCATCCTCGACAGGATGTGGCAATGAGCTCATCGCGTCAATTCGCCGTCGGCACGGCTTCCGGCCGCGCTCCCGCCTCGTACCTTGGGACGGTATGTAGCGGTCGTTGATAAGTGGACACGGGGACAGCACTTGAGGGAGAATTACTTTTATCTACTACTGAAGGAATCACTCGAATTTTAAGCATAATTATTGCAATATATGATTAACTCGCCAACGATGTACAATATTCTAAAAATATTAACACAGAACTAGACACTGTGATTGTTATCTGCTTGGATAATCTCAGAAGTAGAACCTGCGATCAGTTGAATAGCAAAATTCATCAAATACTTCGTATTGCAAATTTTCTCATCATATATATCTTTGTAGCTAAATAAAAACATTGAGATTTTGCAACATGCTATTTTTTGTCTAAAGGTCCAAGTTTTTACATATTGCGTGTCACATTGTTGTTAAACAGTTGAAAAGTCCTCATCGCTGTATGTAGAGAAATACTGATAATGTAGAATGTGAATTCAGATGGCTATTACGAGGAGCACGATTAAAAGTTACTGAACTCATACAAAGAATTCAATAGAACTACATACAATGGGCCAAGGTACCATTCAGTCAAAAGACAGGATCGTACTGACTGAGCATAATAACGAAGATTATATTTATAAAAACTGGACAATAGATATATCGGTCGAAATAAAAACCTTAGCAGACTGAAAAGGATGTTTAGGCACCCTCCAAGCTTCTAAGATTTTTCTAGACCTGCAAAAGAATTGGACTTATGTAATAATTCATGAAACTCACACCAGCTCGAAGCCGTCCTGCCGCAGAACTGTCTCGTCTTCGGGTTCCATAAGAAACGCTTCGCCTTCTGTCCTGTGGTCATAGGAGGCTCTTTCTCCCTGTAGTACAGATTGAACCGCTCCAAGCTGGTCAAGTCCGAAGGTCGCTTCTTCACCGTCATCTTGTCAGTCTTTTACTGTTCGATCTTTATGAGCTTCTGTAAAGCTTTCTGAAACATTTTAAATTTGAAATCTTTTTATAATATTATTGGGTAGAAAATAAGAGTTTAGATGGTGTTGCTACAAGGATCGTACCTGATGATTCAGCCCAGTGCTGGAGCAAGAGTGCGGCGCGCGCCGACTGCGCCCGCGCAATACGCCCGCGGCGCCGCAGGGATAATGGGACGCCCTTATGCCACACTCACGCTCACTATACAAAAAGTATTTATTATCTTACAATAACCCTGAAAGAAAAGACAATTAGAACAACCTTTTTTTCTTCTACGAGACGAACAAGACGTTCACCTGATGATAAATGATAAAATTGCCAATAACAACACGGCACTAGTTAAAATAGTAAGTAAAACACCACATTGCGCTCGCCTTGAGACGTAAGATGTTAAGTCTCTTTGCCCCAGTAATTTCACTAATGTTTGCACAATACTGTTTGTCGGCTGCTATAGGAGTTACGGTGGTACATACCTATACAGTCTCCGGTATCAGAAACCTACCAATGTATTTAAATGAAGACACTATTGTATGTTCTTCTCTTTATAATTTATAATTTATTTTATGATTCTATTACAGATAAAAACAAACCCGTAATCTTCCCAAAAACTATTTCAAAAGAGTAAAGTATGGTGTTGTTATGATTAATGTCTCCTGTAACGAGACTTAATATTTTATATCTCAATACAACGACCGAAATGTTGTGTTGTGTGAGAATCCCAACTAGCTTTTTGTCGTTAATATGTATTAGTTACTACAAATGTCCTGATAGTTAGATCCGATAGGTTAATTTAAAAAAAAAAGTATTTATTGCATAGCATCGTCCGTTCGCCCCCTCATGCGCGTGCACTTGTAATTTGTCACCTCGCCTGCTTCATGTCCTTATTTATCAGTGAACTTGATTTGATAGTATCTGCAGTTTTGTTCATTAATGCAGAACCGTATTTATCATTAGCCGATAAAGGTTCCCTGTTGGAAGTAGGCCATCCCATAGATTTACCTACCGATCGGCGATGCGCTGTTCGTATCTAGCAGTTTCCCATTAGATTGTCAATTAGCTTCGTGAAAGATCTTTCAGCACTACGTTCCTTACTACCCTTACCCTTCAAAGGAGGTCTTCAGCTATACGCTTTCAAACGTCTCCCGTCTAGTTACTAACCTTGGTCATAAGGTAAATCTGCCAATAAAACCTCAACAGCCATTAATGGGAGAATTTGGGTCATCTCCCACCACGCTGATCCAAAACGGGGTGGTTGGGAGCCAAAGCCACGTTTGTTGATTAGTAGGGTGTAACAAGAGTAGGTGAGGTTGGATTGGATCCCGAAAGTTGTTGTGTGGGACCCCTTACACCCCTTTAGAACGGTATTGCAGTTTTCTGGTCGTCAAATTATGAGAGGAAGAATATTTTTCATAACGGTGTGGTATTGTTCATGTGAAATTGAGGTGATGTTATATTTAAAAAGGATAACAGGTGTTAAATAAAGAAAGAGGGTAGAAAAAGAGAGGGAGGGTCTATTAAGAATGAGATATCCGAAACTAGAACACTACAGACACAATTTGTTAAGTGGTATAACAAATATCGATTTTGCTACATACGCGATGCAGGTGATGGAAAAGTAAGTGGAAGTCTTGCGATGATAGAATCCTGGAACCCCATCCTCACCAGATGGGTTAAGTCAATGGTTAAATAGTCATGAATATGGAGCGGGAATTAAACGTAACGCTGTACCGTAGCGGAGGCCAGCGGCCGCAGGAAACGGTGGCGACGGCAATCAGCTGCTTCCGGTCCGCACTCAATTATCAGCCGCGGTTAGATCTCAAAAGACCTTCTCGTGAGACGGCCCAACGTTACGCGAATTCTGCAAAATGATGAACAATCCTCGATGACACCAACATCATTGAAAGTTTATTTTAAACGTGTAAGTCGCCTGCAAAAAGATGATAATGAACCGTTGCCGTAAGTTAAGTTTAAAATGATTACACATCACATGCGATTATGAATCTGGTGACTGTTGAAGATGCGCGGGAGGAAATCGAAATGCAATTACGTTTAAATTTAAGAGCTTGCAGGAAATTAGGGCGCCTCCTCGCGGCACCAGCAGAACCGTTTCCAGGAACCACTCGGAACGGGACTAACATAATAAACCTCCGTCCGCCGTTGCACCTTGATAAGTTTCGATGAAAAACAAAGAACACGAGGGGCAGGGCTTTAGGCTGAGCTTACACTGCACCGGAAAATCAAAAATTCAACATTCCAAATCTTTTGATTTTGAAAATTTTTCGCTTTGAAGACTTTGGTTAAACTTTAAAATTGGACCATAGCAAATTAATTCTCCAAACATAATCAGAGAGTGATTGTTAGCGAGAGATTTAAAAAGTACTTCCCAGTCCTTTCATTTTGCAATCTACGGATACAATATAATATAGATTTCTTTTTCGGAATATTCACTTGAATATTAGTACTACTGTTGTTTATAATAATGCAATAGTATGTTATATACTACGTAATACATTGTTTGTGGTCATATAACGTTAATACTCATTACTCTAGTAATTTTTCGAATTATTAAGTTCATCCTTGGGGACCAACGGGTCCCAGAAGATTACTTTATGAGTCTCTAAGAGTGATGTTGTGAGGTTATCAAGGAGAGTATGGGGTCTCACACTACTTATGGGACCCAAACCAACCTCACCTGCTCGTGGTGTGCCCCGGTAATCAATAGACGAAGCTCTAGCTTTCTACCAACCTGCATTAGACCAGTGTGGTGGGAGATAGCTCAAATTTCCTAACTACTGAGCGAGGCTTGTATCCAGCAGTATATGTTTATCGATAGATGATAAATGTCCTTCAATCAGTAATGTTTGCTCTCTGCTAAAATACGCGGTGCAGTGGTATGTTACTGGACGGTCTTCTGCAAAAGATTTAGCTTATAGATTAATATACAGTCTGTATATCGAAGGTCAATTGGTGCGTAAAAGACCGAAGCAGTGTGTGTAAAGCTTTACGTCGCGTCAATCAAATGTAGCCTTCCGGGCAACCGCATCGAAGGAATCGAATTTCGGAGATGCGAAACGAAACGATGTGCGGTGTATTTTTTTTTCAGATCGTTAACCTCTGTAAGGTGTCATAAGATTTTTTGATAACGCTCCCCGAGAAGCTCCTCAAGCTCAGCGGATAGTCTCTTGCTTCTAAACATGGAAATTTGGTTCGAAACCGAGGCCATATAATGCGAATTTTAGTTGGGTGGCTCAAATTATGAAAGTATTACTGTGTCCTGTTTGTCAACAGACTGTTTGTGTTAACTATATATCATATGTAGATATACGCTAATCACATAAACACGTGGAGTCTCATACAGCGTGCGAGGTAGGAGCAATCACCACTTCTCAAGAGCTAACTCCTTCATCATATTTCGGCAGTCAAATTTCCCACAGGGCTGTACAGATTCCAAATAATTAAACAAAATTATTTTCTTTACAAATTTTTCCATGTTAAGTGCTCCAAGGACTCATTCGGAATGATTTCATCTGCTGTCTTCCGCCGTTGCAGTACACAATGCCAGATTCCATCCTCATCATCTAGTTAATAAGTGATCTTCCTGTGTTTTAAAAGCAACGTTTTACCACGCATAAATACTTTGTGGTATCAATTGTTGTCAGCGGTATTTCCTAACTAATACCAAAGTGAGGCTTTCTAGAAAAGATCGTACAAATTCCTCCTTTAGGGTAGACTTTTTTGACTTGATTGCTCGACATCTCTAATAAAAAAGATTAAGAAAAAATTATAACTGACCTTCACAGAATTCCTTCTTAATACTTATCAGATTTACTTCTAATTATAAGTAACGTCTCCAATATAATAAAATGCTGTGTCTTCATGTAGAGTTACTGTGTCTATTGGAGAGTCAGGTAGGTGGTGAGAGAACCTAAGATATGTCGAAGTTAAGTTGCTGGAAGACATCGACGAAGAACTTAAATGTTGGCATCGAAAGTTAGAAACAAATATCCAAACGACGTGGACAATTTTACTGAATTATGCTCCAGCCCAGCCGCAGCTGTGGAATCTCTGATGACGATGTGCTCAGAAGCGATGATTTAAATACTACTTTTCCTTATTATGAATATAAGTTAATAATAAAAAGATTCTGTCAACCCTGCGGGAAAGAAAGTGGCATAAGCGCGATTGGGTATATAAACGCATCCTTGAAGAGCCTTCCGACAATTGATCCGGAGGCTCTGCCGAGTCACAAAATGGAAGGACACGTTAGGATTGTTTTGCTTGTAAGTAATTTTATTTAATATCACTTCAGCATCAGCGATACGGATAGATAGGGTAGAGATAAGATATTTATTTTCCGGTAAGTGATACATCTGGAGTGTTCTAATGTGGTGGTATAAAGTTGATTAGCATCTCACCATAAAGCGCTTTTTGTCTTAAGAAAAACCGTGATGCTGAAATTTCATTAGTTGAGTTATTTTGTAGCTTAAGTACAGGTTTTTTGTGTTACCTTTTATTGATGGATTTTTTTTTAGATCACTCTATACGCAGCCATCGGCGGCGCTACCACCTCTGCTACTAAAGAACTGAAACCTGGGGCACGAATACTGCCTGAGAAGTTCATAGGCGGCGTTATAGATATGGTCCACAGTCACAAGCAAAAATACACAACTCAGGCACCTTACCAGCAACCGCCTCAATCCTATCCTCCTCAGTACCCCCAGTACCAGCAATGGAACGGCCAAGGTAACTACCACAATCCCGGCTATCAATACCAGGGACAATACCAAGGACAAACCCAGTACAATTACCCACCGCAGAACGGGAATCAAGTAAATAATTACCAAAATACCGGCAGTTACTCAGGTTCAGGTCAAATGTATCCAACGAATCAAGGTTACAGCAATGCTCAAGGTCAGAATCAAGGACAGTATCAGTCAAACTACCAGCAACCAACGGGACAGTACCAGCAAACCCAACAGTTTCAATCTCAGCAAATAACCGGTCAATATCAAGGTCAGTCAAATGGGTATTACGGTCAGACGCCGACGATCTCCCAGACTACCAGCTCTGGACAGATGGGAGGAAGCCAGGGTTTCCAGGTAGCCGGCAGCAATGTTCCCGCACCCACGTGCGTCTGCCAAGCATGGACGAAGCCGCAGCCCAGCGTACTACACGATGATCCGCAGCAGAAGATGGAGAAAATCAATCAAACCGACACATCACCTGCAGTTTAGTAATTCGAGTATCCATTTAAAGAATATTTCATGAACCATTGTTCTTGTTTGATTAAATAAATCAGTAATATAAAACAATTGGACATTATACAAAAAATCGTTTAAAGTGTAACTTAAAAAATTAAATGTGTTAAAACAAAAATTTTATTTAAAATATATCTCAGTTGTTTTAGAGCTAGGATAGCGGAAAGAGATGAAAAAACAGAAATACACTTAAGATATTTGATTGATTAATAAAACTTGTTTCTTCACTGTCTCTATTTTGTTTGCAAGCCTTATTAATAATATTTACAAATAGTTATTAAATTAATACAATAATAAAATGTTGAATGAATAATTTTAATGATTAGTTGTATAAGATTTAATTTAATTAATTATATCATTATTAGAAGTACAAAAAGTCTCAGTTGTTTGCAATTATTCTGCCATATATTTACGAGCAATGGTTTACATAATTTCTTTATTGCTATTATTAAATGACAGGCGTTGATTAATTATTGATTTCTGAATAATGTATTCATCATTCACGATGTGGGCATCTTCAAGAAAAGAGTGAATAGGCATTTGCTAGGTTAATGCGCTTTACCATCATAGACCACATCTTCACTTAACACCGGGTGGGATCGTGGTCAAGCATTAACCTATTCGTACATAAAAAAAAATCGACTTTCTTATCACAATTACAGTTCCAACCCTGTCCTAGTAAAACCAAAAGTGTTGGAGTATTGAAGGGATTTAATAAATGGTCATTAAGTATGAAATGTTCGATAAGCCAAAACCTGAAGTTTGATACCAAATGTTGCGATATTTTACTTAGATCAACTTTTTTTTGTTTAGTTTAAGTGATATAGCTTTCAGATGCTTACTATGTTTGTAATAATCTATCATGTTGTCGTCTAGAGTGAGGAGGTTAAATATTGTAAACCATGGGTAACGCAAATATTCCAGTTATCTTTGAATATGAGTCCCGCCTCGGAACTAATGCAGCGCAGACAAGTATCAAGACGAAGTGTTTGACATGAATATGGCTAACGAATAAATAGTAAATGGACGCTTCGAAATAATTCAAACAGGCGATTTTGATCTTTAATATTAAACAAGGTGTAGAGGAATCAAATTCATCTAAAAAAACGCGTAGTAGCGGCAAGGTTTGAAATTACCATCCGAACAATATTAAGTTATTTGAGTGCAATCGGAAAAGTAAAGAAGCTGGATAGGTGGGTTCCGTATAAGTTGACAAGCGTCAGCAATGGAATCGCTTGGAGACTAGCTGTTATTTGAAAGCTCCAAAATATGCCCCCATTCTCCAAAAAAACTTTCGATGTCTGTTTCGTGGTGCGAATTCATCGTGGGTTTATACTCTATAGTTTGATGATCTGGACAATTGTGAACAGTTTGAAGAAATATGAGACTGCTGCAGACCAATTCTCTTGCAGAACAATCCTCCGAAGTGGACCTGAATACACTATTATCCACCCACCACAGTATTCGCCAGATCTCATGGTAGCCGATTACCATTTATCTTAACTTTTAACAATTAATTGCAAGAAAAATGATTTGATTATCTACATGCGGAGGAAAAAGCCTTTCGTGATTTTATCACAAGCTTGTCTCCAGAATTTTTCGCTAGTATTAATAAGTTATCATAATTAATAAATGTTGGTGTATTAATAGTTTAGGTGATCATTTTGATTAATTATATTAATTTTGCCTCTAAATATAATAAATCAAACTTTAGCTCTTGTACTTAATGACCTAGTTACTATTTAGACGTAATAATTGATTTTTGTCTCAACAGATAAGATTTGATCGGAAAAATGTAAAATTTTGGATTTACATATAAAGAATTAAAACGAATATATTTAAGACAAAGAATTTTAATTCTATTACGTAAAGTGAACTCCTTTGTAGACGTAAATCGGGCACATCGACCAGCCTCTGATTTTCCAATTCATTTTCAAATCGGTCATTGGAAATTAGTTTTTAATATATTGAAGATAGGGTTTTGAAGGAACTGCTCTTGTTTAGGTTAGCTGATACCGTCCAGTGTGTCATGAGCTTCCATTGTGACGGAGTAGCGCAGGAATATTTTGAGTAAGGGGTCTCGAGCGTTGGTTTTCAGGAAGTAGGTCTGAAGTGTGCGCGCGCCACGTTACGTAATCGTTACGTAAGGGGGTGCGCGGGGGCTGCAGGGGGTTGCGGCGTGGAGGGGTGAAGAGGGGGTGAGGAGGGGAGAGGTCTAACGAGGGCGAAGGCGCCGGCAATCGATTCCCGTCCGCAGTCCGGTCCGGCGTTCAACCATGGCAGACAAGACGAAAGTTGCTGAACAATACTACGCCCCGCCGCCGGACCTAGGGAAATGGGAGGCGTTCAGGATCTTCCTCTGGAATTCGGAGACCGGCCAGTTCCTCGGCCGCACGGGATCCAGTTGGGGTGAGTTTTGTAATATACAACACACCCCTTTCGTCGGACTCGCGCACCTCGGGGTTTTGGAGGGAAAATCGATGACTGAAAAGGAAATCAATACGTTCCTAATACGCAGACATTTTCATGTATACTCTTCAGTTCTGCTCCATTGAAATTCACTGTAGATTTTGGATTACGTAACACACCCAGGATCTGAACACCTGCAGACTATCATATTCATGATCATTAAAACATTAATTTATCAATCTATTTATAGAAAATTACTAGAAACAAAATTTTCAAGTTTCTATAAAACAGTTTTATGCTAACAAAATCTATAATCCGTATGTAGTATTAATAAATGTTTTAACCGCTCTGGTACAGTAATAACCGCTTTCGAATACCTTATCACATCGCAGTAAGGTCGGGATTCCACCCTGCGTTTACTACCCTCATTTAATCCTTTGTAGATACAGTGCACCGTAAGCCTGGTCACTGCGTCTTTGTTAGTTATGTAAGAACAAAAGCGCCTTAAAAATCATATGACTTCTACATACAAAGTAAATTATAAATCAATATTCATAATTAATAATTAACCTGATGAACAGAGCTTACTAATTACCGGTAATTTGTTTCTTTGTGTAATGAATTAAAAAAGTAACTAAAGAACGAAAACTAAATAACTATGTGGAGCTTATTAAAATGGTATGCGCTCATTTTGTACTCTCATCGCTTTAAGATGAAAGTCTCGTTACCTCAGTAATACGTCGCTATTCAAACTGGAACACAGTAATGTTTGCTTACTACAATTAGAAGGCAGTTATGGGCGTTCTAGTGATACCTATATGGTCTTCAACAAGAGATGTATCATCGATGAGTGTTGGTCAATTTACTACTGAAGAACAAATTCCTACTTGATGGTGGTAGGTAAATAAATTAGTTTCTCTTCTCGCTAGAGAAAGGCTACGAGTCCCAGCAGTGGGAACATTTAGTGGGCTGTAGATATTTTAATATGGAGATAGATGAAAATAAATACAATAATAATATATTCGGAAATAACATGTTATGTAGATAAAAGTATTGACGATGTTTAACACTTTCAATGCCACAGACTATATTACAATTTAGAAAACGTAAATTAAGAGAATATTAAATTAAAAATAACTTTCCCGCCACAACGGTGTTGCCAGTTTTTATTACTTTTTTTAATTTGCACTCTGCCTAAGATAAAAATTTTAATTTAGTCGTAGAATTATTAATAAAATAAATTATTATTAAAAATTGTATATTATTATCTGTGACAAATAAAGTCGTCTGTTTTTATATTGATGACGTCATTTATAGTTAGGGCCATACATCTGTTTAGCAAATTGAGAACATGTGAAGAGTTTTTATGTGAAAATGTTTTGGCGCTAAATGTTTATAGGATGGCAACACCGCGGGTTGCGCGCGCAGCGTCCTTCTGCAATCGATCCAAGGACGTTCGCTTTATAATATATAGATATATATGTATATTTTGCAGCTTAAATTTTCTTACATGAACATAATCGGCACTTGATAATATTTAAGACAGCAGTTTCTTAGCGGGTAACACTCATTTCTATATCAAAGGCTATTAAGAGTACTACGACCTTCCGAAAGACTTCCTTGGTGCAGATGGGCGTTGGTGCATTTCGTAATCTAGTTCCCATTAGTTATTGTGAAGGTTTCATTAGGTTTTACATAATCCTGACGACTATTATATTAAAAGCAGATCTTCAAAGATACTTAACTATACATTACTAGTAATTATTTGTTGAATTCGCAACTAAAACATAATATAAAATAAATAAATACAAAACGTTATCATAGCTATATATATATGACATAAGTCATTCATTAAGTTGGCATACCGACATCATATTCCGCACGGACGCACGCCAAAAAAGAAAAGATGTTGGTAGGATAGTATACGTCAGCCATTAAGTTGGCATAGCGACATCCCATTCAGCACGGACGCACGCCAAGAAAGAAAAGATGTTGGTAGGATAGTATACATCATTCATTAAGTTGGCATAGAGACATCTCATTC
>DWLS01001529.1:0-21366 GCA_018246255.1 Pachliopta kotzebuea | reverse complement strand
CGCCGGGCTGTCTTAATGAATATTCATCCTTCAGTATAAATCTAAAAGAACTAAATGTTACTATAAACAACACAACGCAGAGTAAGGTCCTAGACAAGACGATCAAAATTAACTAACGGCTGAAATATAAACATTGAAAATACTATGAAAATAAAGCATTTATTGACCTGGTCACGTAAAGTATGATTATAGTTATTATATAAGGATAATTATCATTATGGAAGAAAGGGATAGTCACAGTAGCAAGGAAGAAAAGAAATTGCGACAGATGACAAACAAAACATTCTCCTAGACTATTTTATTTTTTGTAAAAAACCATTTCGCTAGTAATTCTTACTTTTTTATTCTACTTGGCTACGAAACGAGCAAGGCGCACCTGGTGGTAAGTGATACGCTTGCCCATAACAACGCGGTGCTAGTTAAGACGGTATACACTATACCACATTGCACTCGTCGCCTTGAGATATTTAGTGTTAAGTCTCGTTAGCCCAATTTCGCTAGCTTACAGCATCCTTTAAACTGGAATACAGTAAATACATACTAGATTTTTAATTTATATTACAAGGCGTCCCAGATAAGATATCCTAAGATTTGCACACAACTTTTTGGTGTAGATCTTTTTAATCTATGCATTAAGACAAATTTTATAGGCAACTAGACACAACAGGTTTCTTTCGGTACTGTTAATAATACGAAATTTTAAAAATATACTAATTGATCGGTTTGATATTTTTTTTTGGAATATGTTTTAAAATATTTATTTAACAATTTCTATGAATGAATTCCTTTTTAAACCAATAATCTAACTGACAGGGAATAATAGTATAAATTTATAATAAACGGTTGCAATAGTGCAGTTCCGTAGTAAATTAGTCAATGTCAATTCTTGTTTTGAATTGAAATGAACGATATCCTTGTGTAGCGAAGTGTACCTGTTTCCTCGACTGTGACCCGTTATTTCAGGTTCACTTGATAGAAAACGGATATTTTCACTTCCTGTGTATACACCACTGTTTATATTTATATTCCAATTTATTACTGGATTCATAACATCCGCATGCATTTAAATATCTCATACCGAGAAGCTTTCATAATTGCTTACTTGTGATTTACCTACAATGTTATAGGTAATAATAATAACTTGTAAAGGCAAAATAATAATTGGTTTACATAATAGTAAGCGATTACCCCCTCCCATAAACTTTTGCAATACCATGGAAGTATCAAAACTGTTACGACTTTCGAGAAGAAAAGTAAAATAGTTTATTTGATTAAAAAAGTGACAGATTTTAGTTTATTTACTACATATTTGAAGGTTGTTAATTTGTTTAATATATTGACCGTGTATGCGCTGTTCTAATTTTTTTCTGGTCATCAATAGTCGTCCATCATGATAAGATTTAAAATCAGCCCTGCATAACGTTGCTTAGTAAAAGAGTCGATAATAGTAACTTTAGTAATAATATGACTTATTGTGATTTTCTTATAAACTCCAAAATTAAGTTCAATATATAAATGCGACGAAAGAAATCAGTAGGTGTGTACGGGGGCTATCAATTGAGTCTCGTCAGTATTGCTTTCATTATTGACTGGTCATTCCTCCGGCACCGGCGCCGCGAAGTCTCCTGTTAGACAGCTAACATCACACATCATAAAGCAATAGTTAAGGTAGCAACTGAATTATTTTACCGACTGTCGCCTTTGTGTAGCACAATAACTCGGTTTTACGTTTCTCTCGTGATTAACTTTTGTCTGTTCGTCCATAAATATGTCGTAATTTGAGTACTACTTATCTTTCGAATTCTGTTATTAGAAAGTTTAGAACAAATATTTTAAAAAACAGGTAATGTAATAAAAAACCGTAAAGTTATACAACAAGCATATTAGTCAAGGTTTTAAATAACAGTTTAGATTCATCTAAATATTTTTATTACAAACTTTATTAGATATTTCATCATTATTTCCATTAACATTGTAATTTAGCACTACAAAATATATAAAGACACAGAAATATTACCTTTTGTATCACTTCACGATGGAATCATTTTAGTTTCCGTTTCATTTACTTAAAAAATATTCTTAAAATACAATAAATGAATTATAAAGAAATTTACAATGTTACGCGTCAGTTTAATTACTCAGAAATATTTAATAGGAGCAGTGATTACTGATCCATAATGGTATTCAAAGTAAGATGTAAAAGACCATTTATCACGCAAATAGCTTTAGCTGCGGCGAGTAATCGAGAGCTTCGGATTGCTTATTTATACCTATCTATGTAGTTTTCATTTATAAAGCTATTTTAATGTAATTATCTATTTGTACTATTTTTATAGTATTTAGGTACTCTTCTCTAATAGGTGTTTACACATTATAGAGGAAATATATAAGTCTTATTCAGCTATGCATTTAAATGTTGGTTTAATAAAACAATGTAAATGTGCTTTAGAAATTAATTACGATTCAATTTTTATTATAGTTTATCGTTAGTAGCTTGATAATATTTTTACAACCCTTAATTACATTAAATTAAAATTAATACATACGGAACAATGTCAAAGGACACGGCAGACTTTTGTTGAAAACTTATTTTACGTTTGAAGACTTTGCATAATATCTACGTTATCCTGTTGGACTTGATAAAAAGCAGCGGATTTAAAAAAATATCCTTTCATGGAGACCATGGGACGAGCGTCTTTCTCCTGATGATAAGTGATACTTCCTATGATAATAACATAGCGCTATTTAGAATGACGCCACCACTGGAGACAATCAATTTTGTTTACACCCTGTAATTTTTATATATATATTCTAGTTGCAGCTAATACATAAGGTAAATCCAAATTTAAACCAAAAACTAACAAAAGGCGTACAACGCGTACTGTTTTTTTTACATTGTCTGTATGAATGCTCACAACTTTCTATAGAAGTACAAATAGATTTAGTTCTTTTTTTACGTTGAATTGATCGATACGTACCTTAAAAAATACTACCTTCCTTGTCTGTGATAATAGGTATTACATCTCATGTACTACGCATCCGGTTTGTAGGGTGCTGTCACTATATCCTACACCCAACAAACCGGAACTCTGACGCCCGCGTTACCGTTTCCTTGATGGGTACACAAGAGAGACATTACAAAGAAATATATTACAGAGAGATTCTTTCTTGCTTAAAATTGTTAAAAATAAATAATTAAACTATTTCAATACATAACAATTAATTGATAATAACATAAATGTTATAATTCATTCCTTGTTCATTTGAAAACATGAGAAATGTAATGTGCCCACATACTTACGTACATATTGATTACAATGTACTCAAATGATTACGATGAAATTGTAACAGATTTGTATAATTATTCTCTTACTGATTTTATAATGTTTTGCTGCAACCTCGAAAAGATTGTAGTAACAGATGTTATGACGAAGTACTTACAGTTTTTGTAATTATTATCTGCTGTTATATATCCCCAGAAAGAGCTCACTGCATCTTGTGTGAAAAACTCGGTATTTGATTTAATTTTATTAATAATGCTATCTTTAGTCGGTGGTAGTACCGTCTATATTCTCCATAGAAATTAGGTTGATTTTTGATTTCAATAGCCTCGCAAACCGTTCATTGTTGAAATCCATGTTATTTTCAAGGATTCGTAATCTATCGAATCTGTTTGTAATTGCTGAAATTATTTGTAATTTTTTTTTTTTTAATAAAGTTCTGTTGTTTAAAATCGTTGATAAGTGGATTAGTTAAAAATAAGAGAAATGGTGAGTGTGTGCTAAGTTTTACAGCGGCAATAATTCATAACCCGGGAGCGTAATGTGCGTGAAATAGATTCGGTGCGCCCTGATGTAGCTTCTAGAAGAAATGCTTAAATTCAGACTGTCTCAGTTCGCTGGTTCGGAACGTTAAATTAGCCTGCCACCCGGATACTGTTGTTTGAAATATTATGTGAAATAATATGAATATCAACTTGGTGTATTCCGTCTAGAGAAATAATATTTACTTACGACGAGTTCGGTTTTACACTATTAAACGTACGTACACAAAATTATTTAGCTTCCTTAAACAAGAACATGTATCTTCTTTTGATGCTTATACTCGTATTTGTTCGTTAAATATTCGCGTTTAGACATTACATATCATCTATTATTTTAAAACGCTTAAGTAACAGTGTTTCTATGTATTGAATAAATAATAAATAAACAGCACTATTATTGGTCTTACTACCGAGACTAGATGCTTTCTCTTACAAGGAAAGTTAAGGTCGTATATCCACAATGTGGATAAATTTTTCTTAAAATGCAAATTCGTGGATCTGATAAGTGCTCAAAACGACAAAATCTTGAAATATGTCGCGTTCCTTCCTTAACATTACATTGTTATTTGAAATATACACATACCTACACCATGCCGGAAAGGCCATAGGCATTTTGTTATATTTCTAATATTAAACAATCAGCAAATTCGCCGCTCCCGCTCTCGCTCACGATCCCTCCCGCTCCCGCTCACGCTCCCGCTCCCGCTCCCGCTCATGCTCCCGCTCTTGCTCCCGCTCCCGTACCAGCGCCCGCTCCCGCGCCCGCGCCCGCGCTCGCTCCTACGCCGCACCTGCACTTGCGTCTCCACTCACGCTTGCACCCGCGCCCGCTCTCGCATCCCTACTCACACTCGCTTCCGCGCCTAAACCCGCGCCCGCTCCCACTCCCGCTCTAGTAAATCAAAGTAAAAACGTTAATGAGAAATTGCATTCTCAGAAAGTGAAAAAAAAAATAAGGCGGAACAGAAGCGAGGGAGCGTTGGCTCTGGAGCAGCCATGAATAATCCCCCGTCAGCACCACGCGAGCTCGCTGCCCAATTAAAAACGTACTCTTTCCTCGATTTTTAGCTTAGAATATTGTATAATAAGCCAATAAAATACCCCACTTAACGCCTGCGTGGGGCCCGCCGCCCATGAAATATGTACTGCTCACCCTTATTACAGCGACTCGAAATTAAATGCAAAAGCTGCCCGCTTCCAAAGCCGGAATGTCACGTAAAGCTGATCAAAACTGAAGTTCATTTTTGATATACCAACATATTTTTACACAATCATATATAAACGTGGAGATAACGCAGAATAATTAAATAAAGTGGTACTGTTTTATAAATAATTTATTGTACCTGTTCCATCATTTGTGGGAGCAGAGGTACAAACGTGCATAAGAACAATTAAGAAAATAGTTAACATATCAATACTTTATTAAAGATTAACAAGTAGTAAAATGGCACATCATTAATTCATCATCAACAACTAGTAGATACCCGCTGCTTGACATAGGCTTCCCATGTTTTCACATGCTATCCACACCTGTGGGTCCTAAGTAATGATTCTTTCAATAAACCTTAACCTACTCACATAGCAAAAAGTATTTTTATATAATCAATGTGATATATGTACAAAATCTTAGTATACAACAATATACATATCTAACGAACGAACTCATTTTCACATTAACTTTTAGTAACGAAAACTACAATTTAAAGTCATCATCATCAGTCGATAGACATTGACTCCTGGACATAGGCCTCCCGCAATAGAGGAGCGATTTGTGCTTTCTCCCACTACGCTGACTCAATGTGGGTTGGTGGTGGGGACAATTTAAGGTAATGCTTTGTTATGTATACGCGAATATGAACAATATTTAATAAAATTAAACTTTAAGGATTTTAGTTTATTTCGGTCGCTTGGCAGCAGCCATTACGACGAGCGAACTTTTTTTACTCAATTTACTATTTAAGGATTTATTTATAGTCTTACATTAAGAAAATACCAACGAAACATTTATATATATTGTCATTGTCCGTTATTAGAAATAAAACGTACGTGTTCTATCGATTTACGGATACGATTACCAAACGACTAAGTTTGTTGATCTCAATCCATTATTCGTTCATTTTTAACATAATGGATTGTTTCTCTTCATACGTACTCTTTAGTATTTGTGTTCTAGTCAGTAGGCAGTATAAATTACCTTAATTTATTTAAAAATTTCCTCTTCCGGTCCTCCGGAAACAGCTATATTACTTTAACGTAAGCTTAGTTACACGTCTGTCGTGTCCTGCAGACAATAATTTTAATACCACCGCGTTGATGCTAATACTAACTGCATTAAAAAATTACGTTTTTGGTAATGAATTAAAAAAGTTATTCTGGTGTTGCTAGATCTCGTTACCGGAAATTGTCTAGAAAGGCCACCACTGCAGTTTCTCTTAATGCCGCCAAAACAGGAGTGTAGAAACATTACTGTGCTGGGTTGAATGGCGTTGTAGCTGCTACTACTTGCTTTAACGAAATTTAATAGCTTATGTAATATCAAGGCGATGAACGTACTGTCGAGCAGTGTATACTAATTCTTACTTTCAGGTGAATGTCGCGCTCATATCGTCGCCGTGTCGACCAAAAAAGAATTTTTAAAACAATGTAAAACTGCTATGACCATTTTTTGTCAAATCGTACGAATGTGCCCTTAAATAGCATTAGGAAAAAATATGTTAGCCCTTTGCTCTCCAACTTTTAGTTTTTGTTCACTTCGATCCAATTGACATCTGAGAAAGTAAGGTTAACAATAATATTTTAAAAGGAATACTTATTTCACTCCAGCAATCACGAAAAATTCAACGGAAGCTATTCCACCCATTCGCGGAGAAGTGGCCACTTATCATCTCCTCATCAATCTAAAACCTCGAACATTAAGATCAAGTTTACAATACTTCTATTCAAATTAATGAATACATAGAAAAGATTTTATATCTATATTTCAACAGGTAGTTTTTTAAAGTTAAAAAAGTATCAACGCCATCTATTGGCAACGGATAATATTCCATTAGCAAAGTATTAAGAAAATTTATTATTATGATAAGACGCCTTTTTGGATATTTTGCAACATAAATATAATCTAAGTATTTTTTTCTGTTCTTAAACCTAGAAGAATAATTATATTATTCATAAATACGACTTATCGTCGTCAGCCGATGGACGTCCACTGCTGGACATGTGGACTACTTAACGAATTTATTTTCTACCGTACCAATTATCACATTCAAATTAATCTAACATTGAGAGCAGCGCTGAACAAGAAACGTTTCGGTTTTTACTAATAAATGAATCAAAACATTTCGGGAAGTTACTATTATTTATTACCGTACGGTTTAAAACTGACGATCCAAAAAATTCAGTTTGTTTTTGTAACGTTTCTTATACAACTGAGCAAGTGTTTAGGTGTAAACATACGGACAAGCGTGGATACTTATGTTTGTAATAGTCGTGGGTGTTGGAAGCCATAAACATATGTTCATAATACCGACGCTTTGGCCCCATTGCCTGATACGGGTAAATGGTGTTGACAGCGCATGACAACATGTGATTCCAGAGTTCTTAAATATTTCATTATTTTTCAAATAAGCGGTAAACATTCTCACGTTGAGAATAAGCGTAGAAAATAAATCTAAAAACGTTATGTTTAATCTATTAGACAGTTGTTATTTAAAAAGATGAATACGTATGTGTTTAAGAGAACTTTGCAAACGGTCATACAATTGAACTAAAAACAATTTCTTTAAAAGCCTTCTAATATCCTTTTAAGAGGTCTTATCGCGGAATGAGTACTAAACAAGGCTTGTCGCAAACATTATTTAGAAAAAACCATAGAGTTTACTCGTTTCGAAAAGGCGGGCCACAGCGGCATCAGATAACGGCAGATTTGCGGCTACTCCATTAACAAATTACCCCTTTAAAGAACTTCATATAGTGGATAGTTCACTCACTTATTTACATGCATAAACTGTTTCTACTCTTTAGTGGAAACAAAATAAATCTTAGAAAATTCGTTACAGTTATAACATTGTATTAAAAAATCTATCTTTACACTTGTAAACATGAATTAATCTGTTCAATTAGGTTTTCTAATTTTTGTTAATTTAAATATGAAAATGGTTTCATAGATATTAATTATATATTATTTTAAGTTAACACGATAGCAGCACAATTTTTTTTTCAATAATAAGTTGATCTGTTACAAATTACGCCATCTACATACTATAAATGTATTTATCTCGTAGTGTCTTTAAGCCCGGTTTCTAACTACGTGTAGATATCCGGGTCTTGCTTATTTTTACCTGTAAGACGCTGTGTTGTCTATGCATATACTCTAGGCCTACATAATATCTAATGTATTATATGTTCAATGTCAAATCAATCAATTGCCCCAAAAAATATTAAAAAAGAACTACATATAAAAACTAATTCATGATCGTACATAAAAATTGTTCATTGTAATTAAAATATCGCTCGCTATAGTATTTGTTTGTTTTTTTAAATACTTTGTTTCATTGTACTAATTTTGAAATTAAACAGCTTCCGACCTTTCAAACCACGACGTAACTATAATAAGCAAAATTTTATTCAGGTCTACAAATGAACATCCGTTCATCTAATGTAATGAGGTTGTATCCTGACTGTTGCGGCCGGAAAGGAACTACCCAAAGCTAAGTAATGTTAAAATTCATCCTTATATTAATTTCATGCCTTTGTACATATTCGAGAACTTAAGTCTCAAAGTACACTTAACCATGCCTCCGCTTCAGTTGACTACATACGCATTATTTCGCTCCTTAATATAAAATTTATTGGATATTTTTAAACACGTTAATAACGCTAGTGGAAAATAGAGCACCCAATCCTGAGTAAATTTAGGCGACTGGCGGGCCCCGTGATCCGAAGTCAGACCGCAGGTTCGGTTAAGGTTTAAGTTCTTCAATTTGTTTATTTTAATCTCTAAAGAAGATTCATTTTAAAATGCAATTTAAAACATACAAAATTTTACGGCAAAAATAACTAGCGGTATTTCATTTTATGATCACATGGAGTAAAGTAATGTAAAATTTGTTTGTACATTTGTATTACATGTCTAATTTATTATAGTGTCTAATTTATTATGGTAATATAGTTAGACTTAATCGTTGCGACGCAAAATCCGGCTGGCTACCGACGAGCATAGCGCAGGAGCAGCGTTGCCACCGGAAGCCGGAAGTTGCGGTGTAACTGCGCACAATCTGGAGTTGGACGGCGGGAAACACTGAATCAAGTGCAGTCTAAGCTTTCTGTTTTATATACGAAATTGTAAAGCATAAATATAATAATTTCCAAGTAAAACAATCAATTATCTTATTATTCATCCACATACAAATATTACTTTGGACTTAATTGAAAACACATACAGATTGTTATTAAATACATATTTATGGTGATTCGATCATTTCAGTTAAATTGCTATTTTTCAGTCCTATAGTTAAAAAAAGGTAATTCTCCTTTTCAATAAATAATAATTATAGTTACAGTTAAGTGTAGGAGAATTCAGACTGGCTCGTTGAAACCGTGCACGAGTTGCGGAGTGAAAAAGTGGCAATATTGCGATTAAACGCTATCCTTCAAGACTTCAGCTGTACCGTTACCGTTACTCTACCATTACCTTACCATTAAAGGAAATGGAAAGAAGTAATTTTCATGACATCTACAACAAAGAGAATGATGCAATGTAAACGTCCTAACGAACGACACATTGTTATTCACCAACGCGTATCATTACGCGCTGTGCTATGCAACAAAATGAAATTCGTTAGATACATGATCTTTAAACATTATTTCTGCCTCCTGCTGAACATAGGCGTCGCCAATACATTTCCAAGCATCTGATCATGACATGATCGAATCCGATGACTTGATTCTGAACAGGGTGTCCTGCTAGGCGGTCATACCTCTCTGCGCATGCTATTACGTAGTCTCTACTCTAAAATTTTTCATTCATTTGGTCTCCAATAACCCTTTTAAACACATTTAACATTTTTTTATAAGGGGTAACCGATTCCTTACTATTTTGAATCGCTTTTCTTACAAAGTCTAATTAAAGCTTTTCCTTTTTGATAATGACAATTAATGCAAAAAACACAACACATTTTCATTAAATAAAAATACTATTATTAAAAAAACTAATGATTTAAAAGTTTTGTTGTACTCTACACTGATATTCCAAAACTTCTCATAAATTAAACAACACAAACATTCTTTTGTGTTTTTTTTTTAAGTTTATACTTCTCTGAAAGCATTTTTGTGTCGTTGATGTATGGTTTATGTGTATTGTCTCAGACAAATTTCTAAACATCTACACTACGAAGCGCGAGCCTTTTGCGGGACACACGTCGAACTTCTCGAAAACTCCATCGGAACAAAGAGAAGAGCCTTGTTTCTGGTACAACCTGCTTGCAACCTGTTTTTCTACTGTAATATTATATAACATAGCAAAATTGATTTCTATACAAAATATTTTCAACGATAACACTAAAAATTATTATACGATCATTAGTAACAAAAACTAATTATTTAATTTAAAATAAAACGATATGATGATAAATTTAAATTATTATTAAAATGTAACATATACTGGCACGTAAAAATTTAACAAAAAAGTCGTATTTATGAATATTTTGCTTGACACATTTACATATAAAATTTCATTAGTTTACATTACAGAGATTAAAACGATGAATTTGTTTTTACCTGCAGTACGTAAGAGATTAATCGAATATACAGTGAAACGTAGATTAGATATAACTGGTTATAACTTCGACACGGCTAGCATCCAGAAAACTGAGGACTTTAAATTAGAACCAATTAGACGTGATAGTTGCACTTTTAGAAAACATGACAACGACAGACGTCAAACTCTTTATGAATTTGGTATGTACGTGGCTGCGTGTTTACCGAAATTTGTCCAGAAAATTCAATTACAACACAATGACGAACTGGAGATACTTGTCGCACCCGCAGGTTTGTTTCCCGTTTTAAGCTTTATGCGCTTTCACCAAAACGCTTGCTTCAACCAATGTTCATCGGCAACGGCCATTGACGTTCCCAGCAGGATGTACAGGTTTGAAGTGGTCTACAACATACTCAGTTTAAGATACAGCGAGCGAGCCAGAGTAAAAACTTATACCGACGAAGTAACCACTTTGCATTCAGCTTATCATCTGTGGAGAGTTTGTAACTGGTACGAGCGGGAGATATATGATATGTTCGGTGTAATCTTTACTCACCATCCCGATCTCAGGAGAATTCTCACGGATTACGGTTTCAAAGGTCATCCCTTAAGGAAGGACTTTCCTCTGGCTGGCTACATTGAAGTGCGATATGACGACGGTTTGAAGAAGCTGGTGTATGAGCCAGTTGAATTTGCGCAGGAGATGCGTAGTTACCAACTAGAATCTCCATGGAATTATATGAAAAATTTCCATGCAGATTTTAACAAACCACCACCTCCGCCAAAGAAAAAATAGTTACGTTACAAAATCGTAATGCTTGTAACACGTTTTAAATTAGTTCGAAATCAATTAAAATTTTTATTCTATGTCATTACTTTTTTTTCGTGTATACATAACAATTACTTAATTTTTTTTACTTAATAATCTATTGCTATTTGAACATTAAATTAACCTGATGTAGTCTAAAAAACTGTAAATTCATGCAGTCTGGGTTCAGAGGAGAATTGAATTTAATGGTAATTGAAAAAATTATGATTAAATAAAAAACATTTCTGGAAGTTATAAATACCATAAAGTTATTAAAGGAAATTAATAAAAGAACAGAGACAGAATTAGAGAAAAAAAAAAAACAACTCTTCTTGATGCTATTGATAGCTGTTAGTACTTGTTTTAATGAACGCCCCGACTAATAAACGCTAATTTTATTTCAAAAACAAACCGTTTCTTAACCACTAAAGGTGTTGCGACCACAAGATTAATCTCTATCTCCGCTTGTCACCAGTTTACGTCGTGGTTAAACCCTGGGATCAGTATTTTTAAAATATGGTTACAATTATTACACATATCTTGTGGAAATATTTAGAAATAATTATCTTCCTGCTAATTTCAAAGTTTTTGTAGGTTTACTTTCCTTATATTATTTTGCACCACAGATAATAAAAGTTTGAGTCAGTTGTTGTTTTGGTCTTTAAATCATCTTGAACAGGATTGGATATAAAAGACCGATACTTCTTTCATGACTTTTTACCTCCTCAATGTTTAATTGCATTGAATGAAAACTGTAAAAAAAGCTACATTTGGCCGCTTAAAATAAGTGTCAATATCTACATTATTCTTCTTCAAAGAAATTATTAATGATTAACAAAAAGGACAAAAATTTAATGAGTAACAAGTGTTTGACCATTAAATAGGTTTTCATAAAATCTTTGATTATACTTCTGAACTTACAGTAATGTATAAGTAACATTAGTTTTAATTCAAATCACTATAATTACTAACGGTAATTCGAACTTTGTCATTAATATCGCATTAAACAATTCGTCTGGCGTCACAATCGATGACGAGGATCCAGTAATTTGAAATACGCTCAATTCATAACAAAATATTACTACTTTTTGTTTACCACTGATTTCCCCTGCTTTTCCATACTTCACAAAGAAACAAAGTTTGAGTAGCCTCGGGCGAAAAATATCAGTATGAAATTAAGATTTTTAAATATTTTTCTTTCGGCTTCACGTCATGTTATTATTATGGGCTTTCTTGTCCTTTTATTTACATCATTTAATACTCATACCATCTTATTATCTACCACAACAAAACTGTTGTACACACATATGTAATGTATAGTCATATTTACTTGTTCTTATTTCTGTTGTTTACTACTGTACATAACTTTATACAATATCTCATAAACTTATTTCTTATTGATTTATTAATTTATGTAAACTATCTGTCTCCATTCCTAACCCAGGTTCTTATCAAATTTGTACCGTAGTTTTTATGTATTTTATTATTTGGTATGATGTAATAACTCGGTATTGATATTGTCTATTTTAATGAAATATCGCAAAATAGATTAACTTTACCTAACAATAACTATGTAATTATAGTCTTTATTAAATTATTAATTAATGAGGTGCTATGATCGTACACAAAGAATATAGTTGTTATAATATTAAACTTTAAAAAAATATTTACTGTCAATTATAGCTGTTGTAGTCTGTATAATAAAATTTTACTCTCTAATATCATCTAGTCTTAAATATCATCAATTGAAATCAGCCAATAATCTATTTCTCAAATTTTTATTGCATTTACACTAGAAATTACATTTTAAATGATTTCGTAATCTCACCAGGAATTGTTTTTGACTTGATGAAGTTCGTCATCGTTTCAACTGATGGTCGTTCCCTGGCAGACGTAGGTATCTTATTTTTAACTTATCTATAGAATATTGTCAAGTCTATGATCATGTTAATGAAGACAGTATAAAATAACTAATAGATTTTTTTACCAATATAAATATATTTTACTGCTCTAATAATCAACTGTTTACATAATTTTTGAATTTTATTCTACGAACCTAGTAAACAATGGAAAAACCTTTCATTAAATACGGAATATCGTACCGTCGTAATACCGGAAATTATATATATTAAACATATAATAAATAGTATGTACATACATATGTAATAAATATTAAATAACATTGTATTATAGAGTTCCTTCTGTAAGGACACAAGTAAACCTAAACCTAAAGGTTATGATTATGTAACTATTGTTGTATGTTTAACATAATAATAATAATTAGCAATGATATTTGAACCCAAACTATATTCACTTTTTAAATCATTATAAGCTACGTTACTCGTATGAAACAAGACCGACTTACTCGGTTTCATTGAGCAGATGACGGTTCCTTTAAAAGCTCGGCAATTAATAACTTGGAAATTAGCGAAAAGCGGCTAATTATTCCATTTTCATTTCAATTTAGTTCTTCTTATAAGTATCTTCAGCGCAGTTGTGGGACATTTATATTCGTTTTATTGTCTTAAGTTAGACCAGAGCAACTTCTATTTTAAATATTGAATATATTAACTTACGATTTAAGGGTTTGTAGATTGTTTATCTGGTCGTATTATTACTGGAGTATTTATTGAAATTTTGTAGTTGTCATTGTAAAAACTGTTAGAGTAGGATGTGACTCAATTGTAGTACTCTGCGAGAGTAAGTGTTAGTTGAATTGAATTTGTTTTAAGTTGATATCAGCCTCTATCGTAGGGACATCTGGGTAAGAATAACGACGGAGTAGAGGACAGAATGAGCAATCGGCCGCAGTATGTGGCGCGCCCTCGGCACCGCCGTCCGCACGCCGCTGCACGCCGCGCTCTCCCGCTCTCCCAACACAGAAACTTACCACGTGTATTTATACGCAAAACTTTATAATTATCCGTCACAGTAATAAACGAACCAACATATACTACTTCAAAATTCACATCATTTATTTATTTCAGAATTTATGACAGTACTGCATTTGTTGGTTATATTTCGTGAATGTGCAGACGGTGAGTTAAATGCCCATTTTCAAGATTTTTTGTTTTCGTAACTAAATATATTCACTAACATCAAACATTCAAGTAGAAACCTTTGCTTTTTAAATGTTGTTATTAAGAAGTTTTTCACAATTTTTCATGTGGTTTTTTATAGTATCATGTTAAAAGCTCTTTTATTATTTCCCTGCAATTAAAGCATTACCTTTATTAATATCGTTTAGCGGTTAATGTTCATTATTTGTAGCATAAATGAACTGTTTGCATACAATTTTATATTACAACATGTATACATAAGTAAAAATAGTTTATGTTTGATTGTTATTTCTTTTAATATTTGAGAAGAGAAAACATTTTTTATTGATACGAAAATAGTGAACGTTTATTGGTAGGGATTAATGAACAAAATTTCACCACAGCACTTGCGTTTTAAACAAAAATACGTTGTAGACTGAGTAGTTGCTTAAATATTTGTTTCCGGTAAAGTAAGCACTAGTTTAACACTGCCGCTGTTAATTATTGAGCAGCGTTGAGTAACGTACACTACGGCTAGCCTGTGATGGCTATCCAGGCAATTACATTGTTGTTTACGTTTATTGTGAAAAGATTTAACGGTGCGTTAAGACGTACAGTTAAACACCTAATTAATTATAAATATGATGTATGTATATATAAATGGACAAAGTATTCAGTATGGCAGTTACTCGACATTATTATTATAATAAAATGTTTCAGTTACCTCTGTATAATTTTCTTAACATATTTTTAAATGTATTTCCAAAAGAGAATAACTAATTTCTTCGTTAACTATTTACCTAACGTTTCTTCATAAACTATAAAAGTTTAGAGAGTTCATTATTATTATGAAAGAACTAAAATAGGCATGACGTAAGGAAAATCAGAAACATGATTTTGTGAATGGATTGCAAATAATGGTCACCATTGTCAATTTGTTAGCAATGTGAACGTGTACTAGAAAAAAGGCAACAAATATTTAATTAAGCGAAAAAGAATGCGGGAACATCGATAACAGTTTTATTGACACCAACTAGTATTTACATAGTAAATAAAACATCTTTATAATATTGATGTGCTAAATTTTTATTTACAAGTTAAAACTATATTCAAAATATATAGAAAATTACATAATATAGCTGGTAATAATCTTATTTGGATAATGATCAGTAGAAAATAATATTTTTTGTCATTAATGTCAAATCAATGCCTATTGCTTCTACTAAGCATTTCTATGAATATGTAACTATGCTACGATTTTACGTATGGATTTGCTTGAATAACGAGATGTATGTTACATGCTATGTTTGGAATGTGGTATTTGTGTGTATGTTGTCAATTTCATACTAAACTTTTCAATATACAGAGAGCCACAGTAAAATTTTTTGAATGTGTTAAATTCCTACTACAGATTATTACTGGACTGTCCACTCGCAAAATTTGCTTGCCCAGAGGATCGATGTAGTCTGTTTAGGGGCCACAGTCAATACTTTATGTAATTTTGACTTCAAGTATAGAGTAACATAATATTTTCCTATGTAACTAATTCTTTTATTACAATATAAATTGATTTTTTTCTTGTTAGTAATCATTTTAAAACCACATGACATTAATTCAAGAAATACTTTAAATTTAAAAAAAAAAAAATATTAATGATTATAAATTAACAGCCTTCCTAATGTTCATTTACTGCTGACAAATATTTCTACAACCTTTAATGTTAAATTTTTACTACATAATAAAATAATTAGAAGTACTCCTCAAAATAAAACCATTAAAAAATTAAACACAGAACTACATTTGCAAACATCAATATAATTGCAAATTACAACTTCGACGGTTGTACATACAAAAAGCTATTATGTCCTATGCAAGCTTTTCTCTGAAATTATCACTCAATAATGATTCGGTGTCGAGTGTATATACACCCATAAATGACTATCAACAGAGTCACATTGAAGTTACGTCCGTTACACCGAAAGGTCGATTGAGAATGTTTAGAAATGAGGCGGGTGCGATTTCGCACCGGTAACTACTTTTCCACGATAATGCTTTAGAAAAATGCGAAGCGCATTTCAGCCACGTCAATAGGGCGGGCTATCAAAATATTGGTACTTGAACTCTCCGAGAGACCGCAGTGTCGAGAGGTAAAAGGTTCATTGAATATGTTATCTCATGAACACTTTTTATGCGGGGAATCAAACGCGAAAACTGTTTTATCTTTACAGACACGCTTCAAATCGTTTGTTTAATATGTCACCACGGTTAGATAATAGTTTAACTATTTAATACGTTACCAAAAATTTTAATTTGACAAAATTTAATTATACTAATTAAAAAGAGAAAATTGTTGAATAGTATCACCAGTATGGGATTCCCTTATAAATTAATTTAAATCAAATACGAAGCATACAACTAAAGGACTTTAAGACACAGCTCATTTTGCCTAGACTGTACACAGCATTTAAAAATCTGTAGATACTCCGTGATAATTACGATGCTAGGAGGTCTGTCTCCTCGGCCTCTCGTGGCCACGAGCACTTCGTCCAAAGCACTCGAAACATCGGGGAAATAAATAACTAAATTAATTTTATAAAACAGTACTTTAATTAGCTGAAATATTTTTCTCGATTAAATAATTAATTAAATGATTGATAAAACGTATTATGTTCAATAAATAATAGTACAAATAAATTATAACTATTGAATAAATTGTATTTATTAGTAATTTGGTTTAGGGCCCCAAACATATTACACAATAGTGGCAGGCCTATTTGAGTCTTTAATTCTGCGTCAACTCCTTTCCGACCTTACTAGTGTTTTCTAAGAATTAAATATATGTACGGGTATTATATGAAAAGTTTGAAATAAAACATTACTTTAAATTTAAGCTATATTAATATACTAAATACCAAAATAATAATCTATCCATGAATTATCAGGACAAAGTAGATATCTTGGAAGAAGACTACAAAGGATTCTAACAAAGTGTACGTATTTACAAACGATGCACTTTGTGCTTTTTTATTTTAAGCTTCTTTTCATTTCTTCGCAATGAATTGATGTAATATTAAATTTGGTTATAAAACATGCTTTCATATTTTTAGCCACCATAAGCTTAACAGCCCAAAAAAATAACAAATGTTTTAATATCTTTTTAATTCTGCAACCTATTGTGGGCAAGCATTTCACTTATCATTACGTGAATGTTTTGCTCGACTCATTCCTTCCTCAAGTAAAGGTAATAATTTAAAATTAAATCAAAATACTAAAAACTTTAATGTTTAAAGTGTTTCCAATAACATATAATTATAAGTTATTTAAATCAAATAAACATACAAATGGCTGAAAACGTTTAATACACAATATTCAATTTACATTTCAATTGTAGTCATTAAAAAAAAATTACAAATTTTGTTAAAAAAAATAACGTTATTTTGAACACAATGAATATTTTTTGTAATTTTCTAAACATGTATCATTAATTTGTGTAAAATCTAATTCTGAAAGAAAAGTTAAATACATTTTTATTAATTAACAAAAAGATATTATCTACAGTTCAAGATTAGTCGAGACGATTCCAGATGTTCCCCAAACAATCCATCAGGTTTAATTAGAGCCTTGAATAGTTCTCTGTTAACATTGTGTCAGCAAACAATTTATTTAGTAATAAGCAGTAAAATATTTAGGAAATGTGTGAACAAATTTTTACAATGATAATAATTAAACAACTTTCATGAAATAAATAAATAAGTGCAATTATCAAAACTAGACGTATAGTTGTATATAAAAGTTATTCCTTTAATTTTCTTCTTTTATTTTCATCTAATCGTTAAAAATTCTGCGCCAGTTTCATGTGGATACGTCGCCTTCTAAACCCTAATGTCGACGTAGAGGATCCTGCGTGACTGGAAATATGCAGCAGCATTGGTGGCTATATTTGCTATCCATCTTCTGGTTACGCCTTGATTCTAAATTAGTAGGCAAGTTATTTCAAACCTATTATGTCATTTATTGATGTTATCATCATTAATTATAAGAATAACTTTCTCACATAGGTCTAGCATTTCAACCAGAATTCGCTGAACCCTTGTCGAACTTGACAGTACCAGTTGGCCGAGACGCTACATTCAGATGTCTAGTACAAAATCTTGGCGGTTACAGAGTAAGATTTTCATAAAAATGAAAATTAAATTTATAGCCTTAATTCTTTTGTTAAAATTATTGACATTTTACAGGTGGGCTGGGTTAAAGCCGATACTAAAGCTATTCAAGCCATTCACGTACACGTTATAACTAATAACCACAGAGTAGGCGTATCACATAACGGTCAAACGGTATGGAATTTACACATTAAAAACGTTCAAGAGGAGGACCGTGGACAATACATGTGTCAAATTAATACAGATCCGATGAAAAGCCAGGTAGGTATTTAGCATATTAAGAACCTTAACGAAAACCTATTAATTAGAAGTCAAAGCACTCCATTCTATTTTTTCTGTCGATATACTCTTCGGTCTGTTCTTAGATACTTTCATCTTATCAGATCCGTTTTCTTTCAAATATCCATGAATGCGTATTTGCCTATACAGGAATTCTCGAGTCATTATTTCAGGTACAAACATTTTTCTGCTTCGAAATAATGTCTTATCTTCTGGACCCCACTTTTTCACTGGGTAAAAGGCATTACGTACAGAGTTAAACGAACGAAAATTTCTTATCTCATAAAGAACACCAAATAAACAAGTAATCGCATAAATACTAAGAAGAATGTAAAATAAAAAAACATCGCAGGATATACCTAAACTTTCAATTTTGTACGAATTATCATACTCATATACAATAAGTTTAGATAATCTTACGTATGTCAATATCATTAAGAAAACAGGATTTGTACACCAAGCAATTTTCCAGAAATAACTTGCTTTTACACCGATCATAAAAATAATATCTACATTGTGATTATTGTAGCCATAAATCCAATACAAAGAAATAGAAAACATAAAGGTATTAACTAGCTGTATAATTTCCGTAGCATCTGTGAAAGCTACTATTAGATCAGAACAGAACAAAGGGCTCGAAAGTAAACAGAAAAATAAAATCACACAAGCACAAAATAAATTTTTGTATTTGGTGACTAATACAGAATTCGTAATTATTAATTCATGTATGTAATAAAATAAGACGAATAAATTCACAAATAAACATAAGAATATAGAGGAAAACCAAAAGAAACTCCAAATAGATCTTCCGTCATAATATATCATGATTTCTGTTACTGAAGCAAACATAGAAAACATTGAATTTTTGCCTAGTTCTAAAACATTTTCTTCTTCGCCGTGGTAATAAGACATAGTTTTTATACCGCTATAGATAATGAGTGAAAACATGAAGGAATAAAATATAGTAAATAAAGGTACAGCTATAGACGTCATAGTTGCGGGACTACGAAACGGGATATCGCGTGACAAAAATGCTATCATACCAGAGCCCGTGCCTAAAGAGAGTACTCCTCGGGTTAATGTAAATATACAGGGTTTCCAATCATAGTCATCCCAGTTAAAATGGAGCTTCGATGCATACCAAGCGCCGCCGGCAGACAGTGCCACACAGAACAACGTAAATGTTACGAAGCTTACATACGTAACTAATATTTTTATAACCACACGCATCACTTTATCCTTTCTTAAAAATAAACAGAACATGACACAACTGATTGCGCAACTGATCATAAAGAATTTCCATTGAAACATACAGTACATGTTCGTCGTTGTTTTTGTGCCAATTTCTCGTTCAAAGAAGCAATAACTTGCTGTCTTCATACCGCAGTCATCATCGAATAATATTTGAGTTTCTATACAATGTTGAAAAACAGACATGTTTATTCTTTTCACCATACATTTTGTATCATTAAAATCCTCACAACTGAACCAAGGCGGTGGATCCAAAACTGAATGAAATGTATAACTCATGTACCACGAACTGAGTACAAATAGATAAACAATTTTGTACAGAACCAGAAGAACAGTTCCATAACCAACGCTTCGCATAATTGGAAAAAAATTCCACATAGAAATTGCGCTACAATTAGTGTACTGCGCTATACATATCTCTGAATATACTAATGGAATTCCAATAAATATAGCAGAAATAACGAAAATAGTTCCGTGTAAATAAAATCCATTGTGTGATATTTCTATGGGTGAAAACACAACGGTAACTTCACCCATCATCCATACCCACAACACAAGCCTGAAATTTTCATATGTCTTCCACCGAAATTGTGAGTCCATTATAGTTTTTATTTTTCTCCCAATCTTTATTCCGTATTAACAATGTAAAATAAATTCTTACTAATGACAGATTAATTTTACATAACCATCAAGATTTTATGTTTTTTTATCTACTTTTGAAGTCTTGTATTAATTTACACGTTTGATTACGCATAAAAGATATTAAACATATTTAGTGTGACTCAAGTACAAAATTTGTTTAAAATAAATGGATTTCACAAAAAGCATGAGTAAGACAAAAAGAATACTGAGCGCTGTGCGAGCGGGAAGCTAACGTGCGACGCAGCGGGTAATGATTCGTATATGGTGCTCCTAAATTATTGTGCCGCGTTGTAATTTATACTCGGGGTCTGATAACGATATAAATCCCCGACGGCGACAGTGCAGCTGCAGGCTTCGACGGCGCCGTCGACACGGCATGACGCCACTTGACGTAATATGTTACAAAAAGTATTTTACGACGGACTTCAAACAGCGTATCAATCGACATTATCACTCTCATAATCATTACCTTATTAAGATCATAATTTTAGACGCAAATCCGTTTCTTATGTACTAAACAATCATGTTATAGCGCTTGTTCAGTCCTTACTTCTGCCTATACTTGACTATGCCGACATTTGCTATCCTGATCTCACAGAGGAGCAATT
>DWLS01001528.1:0-21372 GCA_018246255.1 Pachliopta kotzebuea | reverse complement strand
CTCCTCGTTGACATCAAGGAACACTACATCAGCATAATCTAATAAAGGGAGAAGTAATGACTGAGCCAGAGTAACTTTGGTTTGAAGCGGAAGAAATCTATGAAGTTGTTTAAGCGAAAAATTAATGTTAAGTGTAATTGTAAAAATTGGTAAAAGTGAGCAGGAATACTCCGGCTGTAAAAAGCTTGAACACCACAAGATGTTAATAGAATTTTCCAACGGATTAACTTTTCCAATAATGGCATAACATATATCCATAGAAGCTGTTCTGATACAGTTCCTCTCGATAATTTCTTTCATTGAAGATCAAGTTCAGTGGATATCGAATTCAAGTATCTTTGAAACTTTCATACTTTTATAAAACGTCGTATATTTCAAAGTAATGAAATATATATTACCATGAATTAAATATTTATAAATTCTAAGTATTACTATTATAAATACAACACTTTATAACCCGAGATTATTACTTTTCTAACTTAAAAAACAATAAAATAACAGATTTATTATTACGTAAAATCAATTATTAAACTAAGTATAATAATAAGATTTAGTGTACAGTAAATTGTTACCATATTTAGCTGAAAATGGCCCGTCGCCTTCAATAGGAAGTAACAACAGATTGCCGGATAACGAGTAATGACCTTTCATCCTCAGTTCCGGTATGTACAGCTTCGCTATTACTTCGTGTTTTGACGAGTTCACTCTGTCGAGAAAAAAATAAATATTTTCAAAACACTTCAGAAAACTCTTCCCGAATTAAGGACCTCTTGTCGCTATTTAATACGAATACAAGACTTTTACTTATAAATGTACTAACTCAACATTCGTGATCCGCATGCTGGAAGGTCCTCTCACGGAAACGTCTGTGTAAGTAGAAGTCACTGCAATAGGTCCTGAAGATTGCTGAATCGTCAATGATGGTATTAGCAAGGGTTCGCATGCTGGTATACCATACTTCGGCATTCCTGTAATTTAAGGAAGAAGCTCAATTTCTCATTTATTTTAAATAGCAACAGAAATGGATCAACATCTTATTTTACATAACATTAAGTAACAATAAGGCTGTAGATGCTAAAACGCATTTATCCAAAATACTCCGGCTCTCACGTGTTCACTTGATGATAAGTGACACGCTTGCTCATGACAACATGTAGTGCTAAGATTATACACACAGCATTACATTGCCATGAGACATAAGGTGTTAAGTCTCGTTATCCCAGTAATTTCACTAGCAGATAGCACTTTTCAAACCAGACCGAGTACTGTTTGCCGGCTGCAATAGGACCTGCGGTGGTACCTACCTAGACGGTCTCCGGTAACGGAAACCTACCAAATCATATTTTTCTACTACCTATCATTATCCGTTTCAACAAATGACGCAAATTTACTGGTTATCTTTATTATTTTGACTTATATATAATTTAGTAATAAGATAGTAATAAAAAAGTCTATTATATTTAACATCATAAATAAGTTCATTGTATATTTAATTAAATATAAAACCAAGTCACGATCTAAGTGGCATTCCTTAGGAGAGGTCTACATCCAGCAGTATACTACAACGTGCTCTTGATGATAATTATGATGAAAACTGTTAATTTTCTTTATGTACGTGTTTAAAAAATATGAAAATGTATGTTCACCTGTTGCTAGTTCAGGTATGTAAACATTGAGCCCGTCTCTTAAGCATTCTGCTAATGCTTGTTCATCACGTGGACACATAAATCCGCCAACTGCAAATTTAATACTTATTTCATAATACAACATGATTTTTTATGATATATGTGAGGATATCTCTCATTAAATGTATTGAGAGATCCTGGCCAGTCCTATTCATCATGAAGTTTGCTATCTTACAGCGCCCTTCATATTGGAACATAGTAACGTTTGCACAGTACTGTTTGTCGGCTTCAATAGGAGTTGCGTTGATTCTTTCCAAAAAAAGTCTCTGGCAACAGAAACCTACCACAGTAAAAATCTTTATAATTTTTCTAATTTTTTTCTGAATTGTAGACATGTATAAGTAAACATTTCTTTAAAGATTAATTTAATGAGTACTTGAAATGAATTTTTGATATAAAAATAATTGTTATTTCCTTATAACTTACTGCAAATAAAAATTACACTTACTACACTTACACTTACAAAAAAACAATACTTACAATTAATATAAGACGTTTTGTCAGCAAATGCTGCACTCAATGCAGTTAACAGCCACATTGATTTCCACATTTTTCTATAAAATCACTTAACAGTAATGAAGACTTCAAATGATTTATTAAAATGTTTTTTTTGTATTTAAATACTAATAAATACGTGTTAATTTTAATCAAGGTATATTTATCTCGACTTGATATCCCACGTTTGTTGATCGTAGATTGATATAATATTACGAAACATTATAATATCATTTATTATCATAATCATCAAAAAGACTTAATAGATCACTAAACACCTAACAAGTCTACCAATATCGGCACTTTTATACTTCCTAAGGAATGTTAATTCGCAAGAAATAATTAATTTCGATAATCATATAAGTATATAAGGATATGTACGAGTATGAATTTAAATATTTATTTTATGTTTATGCTCATGTCTGCATTTATACTTTTATTAATTTTCTTTTAGCACACAGCAATAATTTTTTTTGTCATTTTTACTATCATTATTTTATTCTCTCATATTTTATTCGTGCAAAAAAGTAAAAACAAATTAAACGTTTATGTTATCGATAATTCTGTCTGTTTTCATAAAATTATATCCCAGATGTCAATTTGGTACGGACATCAGTTGATGTTAAAAAACCAATTTTTTTAAACGGCGTTTATACTAATTACCTGATTTTCTGAATAATATCTCAGCATAAAAACAAATTTATTTGTCATAGATATGAAAATATGTGTTGCATTCATCAATGTAGTGTAATATAATCAGATACTCCGAAATTTATTATTATATACTAAGGATGTAATAAAATTTGCATAATTTGATGATTGCTTTTAGTTAATAATGGATAGTGCAACTTGCATCCCAAGAGTTGTTGTCACATATCCGACCTGGAAATTAAACTGTTACACAAATATGTACTATATGCTTATAACAGTAAAGTCGTAAATTCATTATTATTAATCTTTGTAATGTTGTAATCTGTTGACGTAACTAATTGTAGACAAGCGACCGGCGACGGGCGGCCGCTGCGACACGCTGGCACACTTAATCGAAAGTGGCACGCGACTGAATCTTGGCTTGGTACAGAAGTAAATATATAAGGTGTTTACATAAAACACACACACCCATGCCCTTTATATATATTATACACGCGAAGAAGAAAAAAGAGATAAACTTAAATCAACAGTACACCTTATATCGGTCCCTGAACACGTTCTCGATTTGACACGACTAAGGCTTACACTTACAGGAGATTTTTTTAAAAATGTTTATATACTACAAAAATAAAAAAACCCTTTTTTATAGTAAAACAACCTATATTTACTAAACAATAAATATTAATAAATAATTTATAGTTTTTATTGTATTACATAATTTTTTCTAGAAAAGAACTTTCATCAAACATTATTATTTTTACATACAAACTAATTAAAAATTTTCGTGCAATTTATAAATAAAATAACTCATTTTTAGTTGAACTTTATAAATAAACTCAAGTATAAGAGATCTAATTTGGAAAAACCATATTAGACGGGATCCTTTTGAGAAATTTATTAGCAATGTCTTCTAAGACCATTGCCAGTGCAGTTTCGACGGCGGGTTGTACCTCCTTCGCTATTTCAGACGAATGCATACCGACTAGATGATTTGTTATCATTTCTGTGGATTAAAGTTGAGTTTTTTTTAATACACATTGCTAAGAGACGAGGCGAAACTTACACCTGATGATGAGTGAAGTATACCCTGGCCTGTTTAGCAGCACTTGTTTTTATTATAGTTTATTTGGCACTAGTGAACTGTCCTCGAAGCGCTGTTATTTATAAATCAGCATTATAAGTTTATACTTATAAAAATCTAAGACTAAAATTTAATTATAACTAAGTATAGAGTCTGATGGTTTTTCTGATATATAGTGCGTCTAAACTTGGGTATATTTGGTATTGAAGGACTTTGCTAAATTGGAAGTTTCATGAGCTTCAACACTACTTAACCTTTTGAGCATAATTTGCATTAGATCACTTATTTTAGATGAAAAAGGAACCTTACCAAACATTAAACAGAAGGCTAATTAGAAGCGAGGATAATTTAAATTAAAATCCAGTATAAAAAACAATTATTGTCTACATACCCATTTCATTAGTCGTCGAGTGAGCTTCCATCAAATCAGCGCCCAGGGGACCGGAGCATTTTAGTTTAACATTCGCATCACGGACTACAATCCTTTTGTGGACCTTAGCACCTAATGCTTCTAATGCTGCCGTACAGAGTGCTGCAAAAACGAGGGTTTGAAGTACGACAAAATTAACAGTGAAGGTAATTATTACCAGGCGGTGTTTTTACCTTCTCCTTGCAAAAGAAAGACCCCAAACCCAGCAATAGCAATTGCCCAGAGACTAATTTTGCATGCTTTCGACACAAATGTTATAAGTTTGATTTTCTATTAACTTTTTCAACCAACCTTCTAAAGTGCTAACTTTGACTTTTCATATCTCTTTAACCGGAAGAGCTAAAGACGTTTTATTTCCGATTTCTCATTTCCTTATCCTGTACTTCATTTTATCATGATAGAATATCAATATATCTCTTCCAGTTTAAATATTACAAGTGTTACGGCATATTTATGTCTCTTTTATGCTGATGCCATAGGACTAAAAATAGCTATAATTACTAGAATTCACTAAACACGAATTAAGTAATGTAAAATTCATAGTAGGTTAGTTATAATAATTTGTCCTTTCATTTTTTGTGTTAGATAATTTATTAAAAGAAATGAAGAGGGAAAATTATAAAGTATTCGTTTTTAAGAGGATTATAAATGTTTTAAAAAAACTTACTGAAATTTGCTGCCATTTTGCCAGTGGATTCAACCGGCAACATCTGGAACTGTCCTATGACGACATATTCACCGCTCATCGTCAAATGCGGCAAACTTATATTTGTGCTAACTCGCAATTCTTCTGGATAAACGCTGAAGCAAAAGTACATAAGAATAAACAGTTTTCTTAATGATTCCACTACAGTTGGAGTTATGATCCGATGACGCATAAGTTAGCTTCCGGGGCTATATACATGCAGTTTTGATTGTACTGAGGTTTTTATATACCGTGTGATAAAGTCCGTAATGAAAACAAATCAGTAAATTCATTTTGTTTATAATTATTAAGATTACTTACTCTAATTTATTAAACGTGTAATTCGTGAGTCCATTTAGTTCAACATCGGAGAACCAGGCGTCGTACTTGAAGCCCGATTTTGGTGCGTTATGTTGACGTAATCTGATGTTAGGTATTTTGAGTGGTTCCAACGGCTGGATGTTTAGGGAAGGTATACCGTGTGCCAGTATATCTCTCGCCTGTTCCGCCATACGTTTAATGCAGTTCGCAATATCAGGATCGCTGTAGTGGCATAATTGTGTTTGATCTAGAAACATGCAACGTTTCAGTAATTATTTATAAATAATTTTCGATTTTCGTTACTTATTTTCATATATATTCTTATTGATATTTAGGCTTTTATAAAATCGAGGTCAAGACGATGTTAATAATATAAGTATTATAATAAAATTTTAGAAAGTTTCAAACTTTAACTATCTTTTTCAAACTGTTACACTTTTTAATTAATTTTGATATTCTTACGGACTTATCTTAGGAATATAACACAAAATCGATTTCTTGTACAGGTAAAGGTCTTATTTAATAGTATAAGCCCTTAAAGAAAAACATATGACAAAAAAGATAAATTAATGTAATCTAGAGGTCATAAGAACAGTGTTGAAGAAGAGTGTTGAAACAGGTGATTGTTTGATTTGGCATGTCCACGAAAGCTGTTCTTTAAACATCCTAGATTAATTACATTGTTTTCCTTCATCAGAAGCTTAATCTCAGTAGCTATAGAAAACTAGCTTCTTCGTCTGCCTTATAACCGGAGCTCTCATAGTATTTATGCACAATATACTGTAAATAAACTTACTTGGTTTCACATCATCTTCCTTCTTAAGTTCTGTAGAGTTGGTGATTCTGCGCGCAGTAGAACATTGTGCACAAAAATTGACGACTATGAGAACAGCGAACAATTTCATGTTGATCAATTGAAGTAGCGCATTCGTTTGAATCAATTCTAAGAGATTCAATGATGTTTTAACGCATTTATAACATAAGTGAACAGGTCGGCAGTTCATACCATATGCGGTTGACATTCGGCCTCGTTATTAAGGTCTACAGGACATGGCGAGTACTACATAATACTAGATTCTTGCAAGACCGATGAGTGTAATCTGCGTACTTAGACCGATTTAAGGTCATTTCTTTTTCCGGAAACGAACTATGCAATAAATACATGGGTATGTTGGTGTGTAAATGTAACCCTGGTGTGGCCAACAGTTTTTTCCTCATGGTTAGACTTAAAAAAACATTAACGGATCGCTATAATTTATTACATATTAATCTTTGACCACAAAAAACTATGAACGCGTAACATAACCGTATATGATATATATATATGAAAATAACATAGTTCATAAGAATGGTGCAGAGCCGATGCATGGCCGATGCATGTGGAAATCTTCGGAGGAGGCTTATACTTAGCCATGGACATTTATCTGCTGTTGTTGATGATAAATATGATGGTATATTTAAGTAAGTCATAAGATCTAGGTAAGTCACAATTATTTCTGTCGATAATCAGGAGGGTACTTACTAAGGTAACGTGATTTAACACCATTTATAAGGAAACTATACTATCGCCACGTTGTAATGTGCCTGTGTATCACCTACTTTCAGGTAAACAGTTCAATTGCGTCGTCAAATGAAAAAAAATGCAAAATAGATTATCTTGATTTCTGGGTAAATTTCAACCTCAACAATAACCCAATTTAGGGCATAGTATAAAATTTCCTAGACCAAAGCTAATTTTGGTTTCTATAATTATATTGATAACTTGATCGCTTTTGTTTGATTTCGACTAATCGCATAAGAGCGCTTTTGTTTGATTTCGACTAATCGCATAAGAGGATATATTTATGTAGATAGAATTCGTTTTTGTAGTATACTTTCATTCAAACACGCTGTAAAACTAAAGTTTATGAATAGTGAAATTAAAAATAAAAAGAAAACTTCAATAAATATTTAATTTATTTTCATTACATCTAGATCTCTGTTTAAAACACACCACAAATATAAATGATACATAGTTGATAAAAGATCATGTCATATTTGGAAATGGCTGACATTCTATGAATTTCATCAAGAATTAATATTTAAATGAACAACAGTAAAAATCAATTGAGCCTTTACTTACATCCCCATATCCAATTAGTTACCCGTACGACAAAAAAGATGTCGTTAAATGTAACATGTGATTTAACTTATGTAAAATTCTAAACAACAGTTTAAGAATTTAAAATGTGCTTTGGTTAATTTTTGTTCTAAACTGTCATTAACATTTTCCATTTAACTGTTTATTCAATTTACTTTTGAAACTTAGGTCATTTTAACTTATTACTTACACAAAACTTATATGATATTTATACTTAACTAATCATTTCAATGAGAAAATAATATTAGTCGTTTAACCATTGAAATATGAAATTATATTGATTACGAAGCGGGTTTATCATTGTTTAGAATTTCTTTTAAAGGAATTGAACCGAATATTTTGTTGATGATTGCTTTGACCACGGTGGCGGCGGTGTCCTCTACGAGAGGGCTGAGGATGTCCAAGACTGTATTCGGGCTGGCGTTGAAGAAAGTAGCTGCCGAAGTCGCTGTTAAAAAACCATTACAGCATTAGGTTATTTTTGCGTAAATCACTATAAAACAATTTGCTTGTACAAAAGTATTTACATTTAGAAGAATTATAACATTTCATAAAATTTCTTTGAGCCTAAAATTCTTTCCTCTTGAAGGAATAATCGCCTATTTTCAATGTTCAAACTGTGTATCTATATGTCTTGGTGTAGTAAAAAGAATCATTTTAACTTTATGTATATTACTGATTATATTTTTAGTGATCCATTTTACTATGAAGTGTGATTAAATAATCTTTTAAATCTATAGTCATAAGTTTCAATCCTCAATTCAAACATTAATAGAAACTAAATATCCCTTTGAGTTAAGAGTAAGTTGAAACGAATATTTTAGTAAAGCAGCCACGCTTTTTAATATACGCATACCATAAATAAACCTTTTATATTGTTTTATTTTACCATAAAGGTAAAGTACTATGTGAAGTTTTATAATTTATAAGAAAATAAATGATATCAAATAGTGTAGGGTAAAAATGTAACTAGATTATTAATTCAAAATGTAAAATAGTGTTTCATCTACTCACCTGCCAAAGGATTTTCACTGTCAGCCAATGCTACCTGGCCGCTACCAATTTTTACTTTAGTAATAACTTTTTCTGCTTGCAAGTATTCCTCTCCGTTCTTCACTACCGGTTTCCCAAAACCTTTCGCAACTACAGCGATTTTAGCTGAAAAAATTTAAAAAGCGATTAGATTTAAATGACATATTTTCAGCATATTGATATTAACTACACTACTCAAAAATTAGTTTTTACATGGCATATTCAAAACACTGGGAGTGTAACAAGTGTTTAATTTCTTATTAATAAGAATTAAAAAAAGGAAGTGTACCTTTGTCAGCTAACGATGATGATGATGACTAAACACTTTAGTACAAACACTGGTTTCTAACGTAGAACCATACGAGGTTTCAAATATTATTGCCAAGTATTTTTTATGTAATGGCTGTTTTATCAAAATGATTTAACTAAATTTAGTTATATTTTTGAATTAAAAACTTTTGGGAGAATTAATTTAGTCATTTAACATGTTTATCCTCGACTATAATAGAAAGCTAATAATTCTATAATATTGTACAGTCTTTTATGAGATTTGACCTATTTTACCAGTATTTCAAAATACGTTTACCTTTCTGCTTATGATATTTCATAGTATGCACAATTAAATGTATTTGTGTTATTAGTTTCTTTCTCTTAAATGATAGTTAAAATGGTATGAGATTGTAACATTTTTGATTAATAATATAAAATATTATACTTACTAAAGTTGCCTTTCAGTTTTCCCTTTCCAGTAAGGTTTATAGTTAACACACGGGAGCCTTTAACATCGTACTCGCCAGTCACTATCAATTTAGGAATGGTCAGTTTCATTTCCGCTAAATATTTATTTATGTTTACTCTGAAAAGGAAATATTTACATTTTATCATATTTTATTGGTTATAATACTATGATGATTGTATCTATAAAGGTGAACTACTGAACGATTTTTACAGTTTAAGATTTCTCTTTATCCAATCTTTACCAAATGTTTACGCTCTTGGTTTTAATAGATTATTCCTTGTAAAAATTTATAACTAGATTCACGGAGTCAATAAACAAACATTTGATTAGAAAACTGAGTTGGTTGTACTCATTGGTAAGAAGGTTAAAATTATCGTTGATCATGCAATTTCTGTTACAAAATATTATCTAATTATGACACCTAGTTTCACAAGTAAAAAATTACAGGGAACATAACGAAAAATATTATTGTTTGTATGCTTTATTAAAAAATTCTATGCATGATATCTTTGAGCATTTTTATGTTGGTAGGTATCATAATAATAAGTACGTCATATGAATAATAAACATTTTGTACATATTCCTGTTCTTGTCACATCCTGGGAGTTGAGCTTCAAGGTGGTCCATACTGTACAAGTTATATAATCAATGGTATTCACAGCTTGTACAGCAATAATATAAATAATGAGACTTCCTTATTTTTATGAGAAAAATTAGCACACAAAGAAGTCCTCCTGCCTAATTTTAATTTATACGTAAAACAACTCAATAGTCAACTATTCTGTAGTCAATGGATATTACCATGATTTTCGAACTTACTATGTGTAATTATTCAAGAGACAATTTGTTGCTATTTATTTTTGCTTCAATACCAAATCCAATCATTATTATTACAGCTACGTATATATACACTTAAAAATTACACAAATAATACAGCAGTGATCGTTTTATATTCAAAATTGTAAAAAAAAATGTTTAACCAAATAACATTTTACATATATTCATTATTCGGATATGTTTTAAAGAGGTAATATAAAGAAATGTAAATAAGTGTAATTGTTGAATTGCTTAAGTCGGATGATTGGCGCAAAACTAAGAGCGCCTATTAGGAAATCGCGAAAGTATCCGCCGAGGTCTAATCATTGGACCTTTCAGTTAGTTAACTAAACAGATGCATTATTTATCAAATGAAATACAAAACTTAGCTTTATGAAAATCACTCAATTTTGCAGATTTGCTTGGAATCTCTGAACGTAGATTCTACTGTCATTTTCTTTTAAAAAGATAGTTTTAAGGGATACTCATTGTTGATAATTTTAAAATAATTATGTATAATAAATACAATGTATAGACAGTCCGTATTATGAAGACAATTAATATAAAATAATAAATATGTGGTAACTTAAAGAAATAATAGATAAATCACGAATACCATCGAAATTAAGGATGATGAGGTAATTGCTATAACTAATGACCTGGATAAGAATGACAAAGAAGAAACAAACGGATGCGATTAGATTATAGATCTTATAAAGAGTATAGGGCACAGATATTAACAATAATAAAATATAATTTAGGCCAAGAATGAAAAAAAAATCTATTAATTGCTGATATTAGTAACCAGTATCAACAAAAATTAAGCCATAATAAACCAGTACTGAATAGATTAACTGCTTAGAAGCAAAAGGCGATTATAGTAAAAAATACATAAATCATATTACTCACCTTAATTTTTCAATTTTAAATTCTGAACCCCCATAAGCCTTTACATTTTTAATAATGGCCTTTAAGCGTAAATTGGGAGCGGTTCTGTTCAACCTCAGCGTGGGTACCACGAAAGGGTCTATTGAAGGGATATTGATTTCGGGAATCCCAGTTTTGAGTTGCGGCCGCATCTTCTCAACACCGTCCAGGATACACTTTTCTAATTCCGGATCACTCACCTCACATTGCGGGAAGTAATCAGCTGTGGAAGAAAATAAATATTTAAGGTTGTTGTTTGTCAAAAAACTTACGGCATTTCTAGTATCTTAGTTATTATGGGGGTGTATGTGATCTTTATCTTTAATGTAAACAAACTAGAATATTCGACGTTATTTTGGTATAAGCCATTACAGAATCGAATATAACTAAATGTTGTATCGATCGTTTATTACTTTGTGAACATCTGTTCCTCTTCGTAGTTGCTCCCATAAGGAACTGAGGACGATCACCGAAATAGTTAAAATTACGATCGACTTCTATTACTAAAATCATTGATATATAACCTAACGGTCTAGAGAGCAAAATCATGTTACAAAAAAATTGCATTAATGGGATTTATTTACACATTATCCAACAACTATATTATCATATTTCACGTAACTCTGGTAATTACTCTCATTTTTTCTTAAATTCCTTGCACATTTACAATGTCGAAAATTGCTGGTTGGATACTATTAACTGGAACTATTATACCTTAACCTTTACCATAAACCCTTGAACTTAATTTTTTGCAACACATTTCGTTAATTGTTTGTTATTGAATGTGATATCGACATGAATATAAGTTATAAAGAATAATTGGTTATATGTCCTTTGAATGTAGCCTTGATAATCATTTTTTTATGTTTATGAAATTTTTAAACGTACAGAAAATACTGGGGACTTATAAAAAAACTTGAAACACATTAATTGCTTCTTTGTTTCATATTAATATGAAGATACTTAGGTTATATTATATTACTTTTACTAATGATATCTACGGTGATGATATTAAATTTTATTTATTTAAATTTTAAGATATTTCGAGAATCTTTTTTTCTATTACATAGACAAACAACAACTTAAAAAGTAAGTAAATTAATTTCTTTTTTATTGGTAAACATTAAAAAACTTGCTATTTTGAATACAGTACGACTATGTAATATTCGATATGATCTTTATTACGTAGAATGATTATTTAAAATGTGAACCAACAGGTTTCAACATTTTTATTAGTCCATGGCCGGTAAAGTGCAAGTACTTGTAAGTTTAAGCAACAATAGTATAATTTACTTTATGTTTATATAAAAGCAAGACTAATAATCCCGACATACTTTATTTTCAGCAAGAGGTAAAGTTTTAAATATTATGTTTACATCATTCCTGTTTCTTCATACAGAAATTAATATTTACTATGCATATTTTTTGTTTTATATCTTCCTTTTACAATGTTGTTACTAACTTTATATCTATATCAGGATTAACCAGCACAAAAATTCTCAAAACGCATTTTGTTCACAGTGTTATATTACACAGTTCGTTCACTAAACTTTAAAATTATAAATAATCTGTGCGAGTTCTGAGAGTTTTCTCTAAAAATATGAATGAAATAAAACCTAATTTACTCGGAATAAAAACTGAAACATTGTTGTCCGATCCCGGATAAAACTGAAAAATTTAGTATGAACTAGGTAAAAACAAAGTTGTCATGTTTAAAAATATCAACATGAAAAGTAACTATAATTAAGTTGCTCAAAATTTTAGTTAAAATATCAAATTTCAATATTCAGTACGGAAAATAATATAAAAAAATAAAGTGCAATTAAAAACTTACGAACAACTTTCCCACATACGCTGCTGATGGTAACAACAAAAGTAAATAGTAACACTTTCATTTTTATAAACAATAGTTTATTTTTTTATAAATAATAATTAACAAATTTCGTATATTATTCTTTATGTCACTGGTTGCTGTGATCGCGAGGCTTGCTTATTGGGTGTCTGAAAGTGAATGTAGCCATCCGGCGAGCTGACCGATATTTGTAGCAAAGGAGACAGTGCGTCTGCGCAGAACTCGATGTTGAGCAACTGCGGGAAACGCTCGCAAATACATGGGTATTCCCAAAAAACGCTCTATTTTTTTAATATATTAAAATAACCAAGAATAAAATTTAAATTTGTAAAGATTATGTACCATTTTTTTACGCCTTGGTATTTTCAACAAACTTAAAGTTCAAGTTTACATGTATTTACACCTACCAACATATTAATATCAGTACGATTACTAGTTTCAAAGTAATAAGTCCAGGGTTAGTCATAATATTTCAATAATTTGTTTGTTATGATGTAAATTTATTTCATATTCTAATATAGATTGTTTATCATCATCATTTCAGTCTATTGTTGTCCACGGTTGATAGTGGGATTTCGTAATAGGTTTCCAGTGCGACCGGTTTCATGACACCTGTATCTAATGAATCCTTGCGATCACCACCAGACTAAAGACAATGTTCAATTATTAAGAATTGTTTTTAAGTTTAACGCGAAGAAATTATTTCTAATTTACAAATTCTTTCATATTATGTATAAGTACATAAAGATGATATATACACTTAATATTTTGAAACAATCCCGGAATTAGTTTAAAATATTATTATCTGGTAATACTAAACATGTTTTATATAACATATAATATTATAACAATATTGATGTGTGTAAAGTACTACCTAAATTCATCATAGACAACCCTAAAATTTTGTTCTACAAATTTTATTATAAATTAAAACTTTTCAAGGTACAAGGTCATGCAGAACTTTAAAACCATTTACAATAGAGAACAAAACAAACAAAGTACTACTTTGTGCACAACAAAATAAGAAAAAATATTTATGTGTACATAAAATGAAAACGAATTTTTTTGACGATTTTACTCTGAAGGTAAGCACAATAGGGAAGTAATTCTTTTCATGACACTGTAGTTTCATAACAATCTCATAAGTACAACAAAGTGTTTCAATGTAACAACGAAAATAAGATTTTTATGGCTAATTTGTTTTCGCTTCTGGGTAGCTATAATTATTTCGATAATATCTTGTTTTATTTTCAATAACTTATCTTGAGTTAATTCTGTATTAGTAACTTCAGATGCAAATTCGAAATAGTGCGTTTAAAAATTCCCGTACTTGAAAGAACAAAAAAGATGCTAGGTTAATAATGAATCGGATATAGTCTAGGTTGGTATGATACCTGCTCCTATTTCCACTACATACATATTATAGGATAGATAATGTATATAGATACTACTATGTGCTGGTTTTGTAATTACCGAAGTAAGAAGACTTAAAATCTAATGTCTCAAAGCAACGAACACAATACGTTGCAGTGTATATAATCTTAAATAACACTAGTTTTATGGACAATCATATCACTTGCCAATTGATTTTTTCCAAAAAAAATCTGTTCAGTACTAAAGAACTCTCATGAGCTTAGTAATCTGAACATATTCACAAATAATTGCGGTCTAGATATATCATACCAGATTTCTTTAAAAGATCTATCATATTAAGTACTTACTTGAGTTTAAATTTTATAACCTAAAAGTAAAACAATGTTAAGAATGTAAGACAATTACACAGTCAGAAGGAATACTTTGAATAAATTTATATAAACATACAGTATTGATTCATCAAGGATATAAAGATATTTTGAAATAAATAAATAGCGGTATTTAATACAGAAAATAAATACGATGTCGTTTTAGTGATAAAAATTATGACTTCTAAATACTTCCAGGATACTTTACCAGGTCTACCAAACAAGTAGCCGTATCACCATTATCTATTCTATTGTATGGTACTACAAGATCTTGTCCTCGCCGGTCTATCTTCGAATTCAGTGTACTAATACATACATCCTTGTTACTCATATTCAGTGTATTAATATTAACCATTACTTTACCATTTTATCTTGACAATTTTGTGTGGTCGTTTATAACAACCAGGTGCAAGTAAGAATGTTTAGACTATACATTGCTTTTATAGTTTTATGATGTGAAAATTTAAATTATTTTAGTAGTTTCAAGACAGGAACACAGTATTGTTTAAATCTGAGAGTCTCAACTGTTTATTTGTAAAGGCACAAAAACGATAAGTACGAAGATTATTTACTTACCTATAAACACTGCTTAAAATGTTCCTGAAAATAATTCAAATGCACGAATTAAAAAAACATGCATTTAAGTATTTATATAACTACGTATTTATGTAACTAAAATTTCGCAGCATACTTTTAGAATTTCGTTGCACACTAAAGTGCCTCAAATCACTAGTTATTGCTACTTACCGGAAGAAAACAATAAACCGATAGTACCCACCTAGATAGTCACCGGCTAAATAGACCTTCCTCCTCGTTTGAAGTTTCCCGTTTTCTTTAAATAAAAACCATAAGAATATTGTGTAATAAATAATTAAATCAACCTTTTATGTTTAAATGTTATACTCCTCAAATTAACAGGTAAATATTTTTCCATTGAAAACAAATTAAACAAGTTCCGACCTATAAATATATAAAAGAGAATAAAAGTAAACATTTAACGCAGGAAAATAATAAAGAAAAACCGGTATTATAAGCGGTGTGCCGGTTCGAAGTTCCGTGACGTATTATATAAAACCGAAGCCCAAACACGATTGAATTGCATAATTCACAGCGGTGTTATCTCACCGCCAACAGAATTCGGAAACTGGCGTTACGTACGTCGACCAATGTGGAACGGATGGTGATCGTTCGTTGTCGATCTCCATTATAATAACAATTACTAGGGTAGTATCGAAGCATCACATGAATAGTCTCAAAATTTTAAATTTACCACTATGCAAAAAGCGTCTACTTTTACACTTATTATAAGTTTCTAAACTATTTCAATTCAGTGACAAACCTGTTCCTTATCCTTTAGCAACACTTGGTAGTATCAGAGTTGTTAAAAGATTTAGACTTTAGACACGGGAAATTAAAGACTTTAATATAGTTTGGAGCAAGTTCGGAAGTCTTCAGAGTCAGATGCAAAAAGCAATGCTTCTGTGCACTGCCCGTTTGCTTCAGTAGTTCTCTTTATTCATCATCTCAGCCACATGCCCGTTCTTTATATTTTAAAACAACAGTTAAAAGATTTCTCGTTTAAAGGTCGGTAAATAAGTCGGCAATAAAATCAACATGTTTGTGTAGTATTTAATTTTCCTTTTACACCTTGGTTCTGATATTTAGGATACCATATCTATGTGATTATATCACATCATAACGTAGTCAAAATTAAAAAGCTAGAAAATTTTTAAAAATTATCAACATCCTGCTAATTTCTCCAAATATGTCAAAATAGCTCCAAAATCATACTGGGCAGTTATATATAATTAAATAACCTAGTAACTACGCTACAGATTTAATACGTAGCTGAAACCTTACAAAAATCATAGTAATGAAACCGCTTAAGATCATATAAATTACTTAAACTGTCGTACTTCTAAAATGTCACTATTATCAACAATATCCATTACTGTTCCGAGAAGTTTCTTGTCCAAGAAGTTCTGTTAAGTAAATAAACAGTTAAAAATAAACGCAGGCGGGATATTATAAATAAAACTTGACCTTTATTAAGTAAACAATACGTGCAGGTGGGTTTACCAATACAGAAAAATTATAACACACAATTGTTTACTTATTTAAATATTAAAACGGGTTTATTTAACAGTCTTTTCTTTTGTCTATCGAATTCCAATGTTAGGAAATGTTGTTTACTTATCTGTAGTTGAGTAGAGGTAACAATTAGTTATGTCTAAAAAAGTAAGTCAACTCTTTTACCAGAATAGACAAGTACAGTTCTCGAAATATTAAGTAGGAAATAAGTTGTCTGTTCTTATGACCAACAAATTACAATCAAGGGCTTTATAAGTATCTTTTCTTTTCTTATGTCTTGTCCCGTCCGCCCCGTAAATGTTTTCTTCTGTTCTGTTTTGTTCTTTTCTCTTCTATTATGTACTGTTCTGTTTCCGCTCCGTTCCCACTCCGTTTTCGTTCCGTTTCCGCTCTGTTCCCCCTCCATTCCCGCTTCGTTTTAGCTCCGTTTCTGTTTTGTTTTAGCTCCATCTCTGCTTCATTTTCGCTCCGTTCTCGATTGGTTTCCGCTCCGTTTGCGTTCTGTTTCCGCTCCGTTCCCGCTTCGTTTCTGCTTCATTTTAACTCCATTTCTGCTCCGTTTCTGCTTCATTTTCGCTCCGTTCTCGATTGGTTTCCGCTCCGTTTGCTTTCTGTTTCCGCTCCGTTCCCGCTCCGTTCACGTCCCGTTCCCGCCCCGTTCCCGTTCTGTTCTGTTCATTAGATTTTTTAAAAAAATATTTCTGCCTTTTACTAAAATTGTATAAAATATTAAATACAATCAATTAGTCCAAAAATGTTTTAGAAAAGATTTAATTTCACGATGCCCTCTATTGACAAAACTATTATCTACTTGTTTAACTCACATGACAGTTGGTAAAGGGTTCATATACATAATAATAATGTTTCATCAATCATCATCAGATCGTCAGTTCTTGTGAAGAATCTTTGACAACCACCACCACTCCTATACTATACTGTATCATCAATAATGTTTGGTAAATTATAATTGATGTATTAAGCAGGAAACATTAGGTTTACAATTTCTAAACATGGAATTACCTTAAAAAAAAGATTTATTTTTCAAAACATGTTTAATTTCATGTCAATAATATATACAATTTTAATCAACTATTTAATTAAATTAAAGCCTGGCAAATCAAAAGTGATCAAGTAATAATTTTTTTTAAAAACAACAATATTACATTTTTTGAGTTTATTACTACATTTTGTCATGAATCATATAATTGAAAAACTAGTCTACAAATATATTCTAGTACATATATACACTGATATATACACATATACATTCTTATTACTTAATGCTAAGTCATAGAATAGGACTAAACCTACGAGTAAATTATTAGTAATAATTTTACTTTAAATTAAATATAACATAATCGGCGCTACTGTGATAATTTTACAACCTAAATTTATCTTACCTTTGTTCAGTTATTTAAATTATAAAGATAACTATCACATTTTGAAGAATTTAAAACAAATTAGAGTACAGACTAATTGTCAAAACCAAACAATACAGAGAGAAGATACTATATCTAATTGCGAATTACTGGAGTTAACATTAGAAAGAAATAATTGTTTTAATAGATTTTTTAAATATCATTAAAAAAGGAATTTGAAAACATGTCCGAATGCCTGTTAACATTATAGCTTAATCGTCACTCTCCAGCAATGTACATCTATTAAATATAATCACACACATATTATCTAAAAACTATTAAACGTAATCTAAATCAGGGGAACAGTTCTTTGTATGTAAATTTAGATGTTATTTTGTTTGCCATTTCCGTAAAGAGTTCCCCGAGGCTACGTTCTAGGACCGGACTAATTTCTTGTAGAAACACTTGAGAGTTTTCGTTGATCACCCTGTTAGTTGCTGGCCCCAAGATCGGATCTCCGTCGAAGAGGTTTGTTAAGTATATCGACGACTCTCCGACACGAAGTTTAACCTTGAATGGGTCAAATGTCAAGTATTCATCGTCCCCGCGTTTTTCTTTGTGACCTCTCATAGTGACGTTGCAAGCGTAGTCCTCTGCAATTATAAAATTTTCATATTAATTTTCTCTGAACTTTAACCGTTATTATTATTGTTGTTGTCTTTTATTTGACGAAGGGACCTTAATCTAACAGTAAATCAACCAACTTCTAAAAATGTGGAATCAGTAAGGTTGATATACTGTACCACATTACGCTCGTGACCTTGATACAAAAGATTTAAGGACTCATCACGGCAGTAATTATGTCTTACAATTGCACACTAACCTTTTACGGCATAAATAGGAGCCCTGGCGATATCTATCAATAAAGTCTCCGAAAACAGACGCTTTCCATTAATTAAAGCTATTATTGTAAAGATAATTGACGATATGATGATAAATATTAAATGTAAGCTACTAATAGAAATTTTTCACACGATTAATTTAGAAGAAGAAAGAAGATAAGGGATTTCGCGATGCAGATGCAGCTAGTACATATTAAATTATGTAACAGGTTAATATACTGTTTATTCTCTGATGATGACATTGCTAGTCTTTATACTGATTGTGCTGGTTATTGGAAATATGCTCCATGGATTAGGACTCCGCGAACAACTTTAAAAACTTAAACTGGACGCTTTATGTATACTAAAAACATTTTAAGTCAATGTGTGGTTTAAAAACATGATTTTATTAAATACGCAGGTAAACAAAAACGGAACGCTTACGTTGCATAAATCATAGGTCGGTTACCCGGCGCTACGTAACACCAACCGATTAACACACATTCCGTCACCCACTGAGCCGGCCCGATTGGGTACGTCTCGTGCTTCATATGCTTTCCTATAGTCTTTCCTTCTACATGTTACATCTTTGGTTATTTATATATTAAATCAAATAAGAAAAAATACTGTTATATTGATTAGTATGAACATTACTGTTATATTGATTACTGCAAACAGGGTAATCGCTTCCAGTCAAGAGATTTAATTTAAAATCAAAATACAACTCAATGAATCTATAAATGAACTTATTAATAAACCAATTAGACAATTATTTGACAGATATACATATAATTATAATTTATATAACATACACACCTTAACTACATAAGTGTAGAAAAAACCTTAATATTATTTAGACCTTATAACGTCATATTGAAATAGTCCTCAAGTATGAGAAGGAAGATTCATAAATATTTTTAAATGATTTTTTTTGTTTTATAATACACCAAAACAAATTACTATAAGGGCTAAATAAAATTTTACTGTTTTTTTTTACAAAATTAATGAATTGTCAGAAGCAATTTTTTTTAGTGAAGGAATGCTGATTTTTTTGGGGACATTGATCAACCTCTAATAATTTTAGATTGCGCCACATTTTAATCACAAAATTGAAACAGCTATTTAATTGCATATATCAGTAAGATGTTATGAGGTATATAAATAAATTAAAATTGATAGAGCAAACAGATTCTCTACGTGAATAGATGTGTGAAACCTGCATGGTGAAATTGTGACGACATCGTCTCGCAGAGCTCATTTTGCAGCAATATATTGCACCATTAAAATATAAATTGTTTGCTACTCTCAAACAATATTTAATACTTCTCTATTACATTTGAGCATTTTTCAGCAGTCTCTGTATCATTTAACGTTTGAATACTTTCTCAAATTTTAAGTTCTAGACTTTTTACTCGCTTTTCAGGTACTGAATATTTATATATATATATGTTATTTTTATATATATTTTCCTCAGTTTTTAAGAAGTATACAATACTTTATATACATAGACCTAATCTAACAAATATTTTAGAAAACGTGGCGCCTCCAAAATACTTATACATATGTCATAAAAATGTAACAATGTGTACTGACTGAAAGATCCAGTGATGTTACCCCTCCCTTGAAGCCGCAGCAGGAGAACTTGCAAATCCATCTTGTATTTGCCGTTAAAATCCAACCTCGGTAGTAGGAGTTTAAAATCGAATCGATTCTGATCCAAATCAGACCTGAAATTATTAAAAAGTCAACCTTTACCGATGATATTTTATCCTTTATTAATATCAATAAATTTAATTGAAACAATCTTTATGTTATAATAGAGATATAACGTCGTAGTAATAAACTTAATGAAATAAATGTTAGACTGTTTAAAACCCAACTGGAATCGTCTCTGTTTGAATTCATAATGGTTACGATCAGTATTCGTCGAAGCCTATCGCTCAAGGTTGAGTTGAGGATTGCATCTATAACAGTCATTAAATTTTTATTTTATATTATTTGACACGTCAGCAATAATACAAAACTACATTTATTTACAGCTAGAAGAAGGTATTGTTCGGTTGTGTCGGCGATACTGTGCACATCTATAAAGGTGGTACAAATACCACCTTTATAGATGTGCACAGCATCTACCGATCAACTAACACTGTACCATATAAATCATACATGGACTGCGAATTATGCGTACCATGATCCACGTGAAGAATTTTAATAACTTATTTCCTTTTGTGTTGCTTTGATCTTGATTTTAATCTAGATGTATTATTTCCTTATTCGCAGAAATAGTAGAATGTTGTTTCAAATAATACTAATTAAATAAGCTACGTTAGTTATTTATCTCTATTATACTGGTAATGTACGTTTAAATTTTTGTTAACATGTTATTGTTTTCATTTGATAAATATTCATTGTCATTTTAACGAATATGTTAAGACAGCTATATATT
>DWLS01001527.1:0-21382 GCA_018246255.1 Pachliopta kotzebuea | reverse complement strand
CAGAATGGCCAATATATAATTTAATAAAATATTTATTCATTATACGAAAACTGTCTTTCATGTTCCCCAAAAAAAACAAAATGACTTTCCGAACAACACAATATATTGCAAGTAAAGATCTACTCGAATTGTATTTATATGTATAAGTATATATATGTATCAAATAATGACGGTATTATTATTGTGGTTAAATATATCCTTCAGACTTCACCTATCGCATCATCTCCCACCTCCTAGGTTGACTGGCAGAGAATGCCTATAGGCATTAAGTCCGCCTATTGGAGCCTATTTTAAGGTGTTTCAATAAAGTTTTTTTAAATAAAAAATATAAAAAAAAGAAAGTAATAAATATAAAATATGCGACTAGAGGTAATAGTCTTTAACTCACTTCTTAAAGATAGATGATGATATAAATATCATGAGGAAGAGCATTCCAGAGTTTCACTGTTTTTACCGTAAAAGAATCACTGTACCGTTTGGAGGAATGCGTTGCTATTTTGAGAAGTAAAGATTTTTTTGTAACAGATGTTTAAAACTAATTACCACCGTCATACCCCATTTGAGCTAACCTCAACTCGTACTGCTTTTTGCTAATCTATAAACTAGGCTCTGGCTCCTCACCAAGCTGCATTGAGTCGGCGTAATGGGAGATCACCCAAATCCTTTCACAATTAGGGGAAACCTATGTCAATCAGTGGACTTCTATCAGCTGATGATGAGCTCCTTTTAATACCCCTACAGCAAATATTTTGATTCGTTACTAATGTATTTTAAATGTGAAACATTGAAAATACTACACGGAAGATTCCTTATTGCAGTAATAACCAATTTTCAACTGGAACATAGTAATGTTTGCTATATATATAAAAGTTGCGCCAAAAGAGAACCGTTTCTATTAGACTCAAGTAAATACCTATTTGAGTTAAAATCAGTGAGAAGCTATCCGATTTTCTTTTATAAATAACTTAAACTTAACTTCAACTTCTCTCTCAACTGCTTTGAAATATTTTTTTTTTATTCTATGTGGCGCCGAGACGGTAAAGGGGTTCATTTGGTGGTAAGTGATACGCTTGCTCATAACAACGTTGGTTTATATGGTATACACAGTACCACTTTGCGCTCGTCGCGATGTAAAGAGATAAGTCTCGTTATCCCAGTACCATTACAATACAACACGCTTCAATCCAGAACACAGTAATGTTTGCATATTATTTGTAGACTTCAATAAGAGCTGCGGTGGTACCGATTTAGACGATACCTGGTAACGGAGACCTACCACCAATACATTACTAACGAATATATTATTAAAAGGCCTGATCGTATGAAATGTTTAATATTACTAGACTAGTCTAGTACTAGTCAATTTCTAAATATTTTATTCTCAAGGTACCATCAACTTGATCTCAAGTAACTTTCCTATTACACGGTAATTTTCAGCGGCGTAACAGCTTTCCAGAGCTTTCTAATGGTGCTACATCTTGTTTTAATATGACGTTTTATATTGTACAAGAAATTCTCTGACGGAGAAAATTGGAAGCTTTTCATTGGTTTTGAAGAATGATGGAAAAGACCAGCTGAGTAGACTAGAGTAGGTGTATACAAAGAAAATATAAATGTTATGAATATTATCAGATTCTTGTAGCGGATAATGATTTCATTGAGAACATCACCGTATGATTTTTTTTTCAACAACGCCACGTAAAGAGCAAGGCGATATAATGATGGTAAGTGATTCGCTTTTACGCATCATTGTGATCGAGATGGTATGGTATACACCGCACCACATTGCGCTTGTCGTCGCAAAACTCGTTACTCCAGTAATTCCACTATCATTCAGCACTATTCAAATTAGAACAGAGTACGGTTTGTCGGCTGCTATAGTAGCTGTGGTGGTATATACCTATGCGGTCGACTACAATAGAGACCGAGAAATTGTTAGGTTAGTTTATATATATATATAGAAGAAAATATAGCAAAGAATAGGAAGTTCTAATAGAAATACTAATGAAATTTTTCTGTTAAGTTTCACGGTGTTTTTTTTTTAATTACGAAAACATCGAAAGAATACAATTTAACTTACTCGCCGAAATTCTCATTCCGTTTAAACTGTGAATTAAACGCTTCGTGTGTGCAGACTTTCGTATTTCCCACCAAATTCTCTCCATAATGATAATTTGCTTAAAATGTGCACAGAAGAAAAAAAAAAATAAGGAACGGAAACGAGGGAATTCGCTGCGCAGTTTTCATTATGAAAATTCTTTTGTATGTGAAATTTTCATTCGTGTAGCGAGGGTACTACATTTGAAATTATAACGTCCTCGTCCAAAATGTCAAACGGCCCCTGGCCCCGTGTTTGTTCTTCAAACGGTTCACTTCCTACTCTCTTGCGTTAGACGTTTAAATTAACCGACGCAGCAAAAAAAAGGGAAGTAATAATAGACCTTTCATCTAGCTATTTTCTTTGTGAGGAACTCTAAATTTTTATTATTATTATTGTTTGTGATTTAATTTAAAGTTTAGAAGGTAAATTAGAACCTATTCTTTCTCTCAAAGATTCCAATGATATCTGAATGAAAACACCTAGCCATATTTTCTGGTGGTAAGTCTCTCCTTCCTTTGGAGACCCTTTAAATACCATCGCAGGTTCTTTTTCTACCGCCAATTAGTAATGTACAAACATTGCTGTGTTCCGGTTTGAGAGGTGCTGTAAGTTAATGAAATTACTAGGGTAATGAGACTTAACTTCTTATGACACAAGACGAAGAGTCCAATGTGGTTCAGTGTATATACGAGTATGTACCGTCTTAACCAGTGCCGCGTTGTTATAAGTATACGCATCACTTACTATCAGATGAACGCCTTGGACGACTCGTCAGCTCGAAAAATTAAAAAAATATTATGTGGTAAATGAATAGAAAGTAAGTAATGTGTTGAATAAATTCTGGAGACTATACTAGAAATACCAAGATGTATAGTAAGAGTACTTACAAGCACATATACTAATTCCACACATATTACGTTCACTGCGTTAGGAGATCTTAAGGAACTCTTACGAGACTTTCAGCCGGTGCGGCTCCAAATGATGTTCTTTCCATCTGTGCAGGAGGCTGTACTTTCTTTACTTCTGTATATGACAAAGTTAAATATTTATATGTGCTTATCATTACAAATTTTAATTCAATAGTAAAAAAAACATTTTTTAGGAGATTGTTTAGGTCTTATACGCATTGAAGTGAAGCACAGCTACGGGTTTTAATAGGTTCTGAACGTACTGACTGTAAGTCTTGAAAAAGACACAAAAGTTTTAATTTCCTGTTTCATCTTTTCGTTTTATTAATAAACATTTCTCGTTATCAATATCTGCTCAGACGGAATAATAATAATACTTATATAAAAACCTTTAACACTTCAGATCTAATTATTTCAGAAACAAATAAATCTTTTAAAAAAGAAACATGTTATATATTACTTGTAATTCTTTACTGTCCTGCGGTTTGGTAACTTTGTGTTAGTTTCATAGAAAAGATTTAAAAAGATTCGATTGTGGCCATTTGGAAACTTTCCTTCTGATCCCTTAAAAGGATGCCCGCGGAATTCCGATTGGGTTCCCACTGATCGGATATCAATTTATACGCGACGATATTCACGCGAAAATACGATTGTATTGGATATTTCCAAATTGTTACACAACAGACATATATAAATACATAGACATACACATGTACAAGCAAAACACAGTTATAGATGTAAATATCAGATACATTATAAATTACGTATATATTAATGATTTTCTTTTAAGTCGTGGTCATCATGTGTAGTGAAACACACGATGACTTTCTTGTCAGTTATAATGGAGTGGTGTTGCCATTGCCTTCTCCATTTCACATACTAGTCCGACCACGGATGGTCATCACATAGATATGTAGGTTTCCTTACGATGTTCTCCTCCACCGTCAGAGCACGTGATATTAGGTGTTATATTAACTGCACATAAATTGAAATATACATTGGTGCAGGCCGGATTCGAAACCGGTACCTCCGGAGTGGGAGGCTGGCGTTCGAACTACTAGGCTTTATGTAAATGGAAATGGAAAATACATACCTTATATAGACTAAGTTATATATTTTAAGTTGAAGAGTGTAAGGTGTCCCACACAACAAATCACGGGAGCCAAGCTAACCTCACCTCCTAGAAGTGCACCTTGCTAGTCTACAAATGAGGCTTTAGCTCCCTACGAACCCACATTGGGCCAGCGTGGTGCCCAAATCCACCACTATTAAGGAGGCTTATATTTAGCAGTAGACGTCTATCGAGTGATGATGATGATGATAATAATATATTTTGAGTATTCATCATATATGAAGTGCCTTTGTAAATGAAAATGATATGTGTTTTAAATAAGTCTCATTAAGAAAGAAAAGAAAAGAATACTTTAGAACTATTATAATATAAAATAAAATAATATTGTATTATATAATATAATGAACTGACTCGTATTTTATGGAATACTTTACAAGAGACATATGTTCAGCAGTGGATATCCATCTTGATGATAATGATGGTAATGTTGACTGAACTAACTTTTAATACTAATTGGAAACAAAATAATAATAATTTATATTATAATATCAAATTAATGTATGTGTGTCTGTTGTAATAAAATAAATAAATAAAAAATCATAATTTCATAACACAAAATCTAAGTCTTATTTATAATGATTTCATGTTATTACGTGCAATAGAACTTACAAGAGCTATTAAGTTCAAGTTTCAAATTTTAAACATTATCAAAATTTAATTGTATGTATATATGTTCATCCCCACGGCTGGGATGGGTTTTTACGAGGAGAGATTCAAAACGAAATACATATATTCCATAAGCTTTTGTAATATAAAAACAAGAAACTACTGTCTTTTAGCTACAAGTAAGTCACTATATTTCAGATTATATTAGATTTAAAAATCAGCTTAATCGATAATTAAAACAATAAAAGCTGCTGCAAAATTAATCTTATTTTTCTTCTTCTTGTTAAATTTATTCAAACCATGCTACTGTTAGTTTCTTTCATAAATTTTATTTAAATATATCTGATAGCATTATGTATTGATACATATGTAGAATGTATAACCTTCTTCTTCTCATCAGCTTAAAAAAGTTATCGACTGTATTTTTTTTGTTCATGTATAAAGCTTTTGACGAAATAACCATCATAGAGAAGATTAAAATAAATCTCTGAAGATCTGTCTTTTTGCATTCAGGAGAAGCAACAAATAATATTTTCGAGCGTAGCTTAAAATATTTCTCTCCGTGTCGACTGCAGTTTACATTGTTTAATATTTATTCGCATATAAAAAGTTAAGTAAGAATTATTTTTATATTCACGTTACATCTGATGCCTTTTAAATTTATAACTTAATGTTTTTTATTGTTAATCACATTATTAACATATAAAATAAGTATAGTTAAACAGGACGTTAACATGAAAACTTTACTTTCAATCGATTCTCATTTTTCATACAAATGTAAAGATAACAAAGACTTTGAAATTCAAAGTTTTGGAAAGTATGCTTCTCTGCTACAAGTTCGACCAATAATCCTTTATCTCCAGCAGTGGGCATCTTCTGGCTTATGTAATAATAATGACGATGAAAATATAAAGCTCTCAGTCACCATTAATAGGTAAAAGAAGTGCTGTTTTTTACGTTACCTAAATAAAAACCTTAATTAGACTTTCTCTTACATATTCATGTAGATTAATGTATCCTTAAAGAGCTTAGTTACTTTACTTAAGAATATGCCTCTCGGAATACACGGAAAATTAAGTGAATGTACACAGATAAGCCGGCTGCGTTGTAACTGCCTATCATTTTAATACATAACCTTGGAGAAATTATATGTTCCAGTGATACCAGGAAATTACAGTCAAAGTAAATATTAACTTGTAAGTATAACATTTAAGTTATCCATGCGAATAATCATATTTATTGTTACTATTTTTTTTTGTCAGAAAGTATACTACGACAATGTCTTGAACGACCCTTAATAACCCGGGTTATACCCCGAGCTGTCTCTCGACCCTAATCTTAATCGGAGATCACTTAACCTGAAATTAAATTACCGCCCGGACTGGAATGGTACTTAAAACAGCATTTTTTTTTGCTTGATTTTTTTGTACTAATGTTAAGTTCTAGTTATTCAAGGAAGCGACGTGATGAGCAAGGTGTTCACCTGATGGTAAATACGCTCGCCCATAACAACGCATCGCTTGTTATGATGGTACTTGCATCTTATTGTGCTGTTCGATATTAAGTCTCGTTGCTCCAGTAATTTAACTAGCTACAGCACTGTTCAAACTGGAACACAGTAATGTTCGAACAGTACTACTTGTCGGCTGCAATAGGAGCTGCGGTAGTACCTACCTAGACTGTGTCCGGCTACAGAGACCTGCAACTAGTACTTACTACGTAATTAACTATTTATAAAGTTTTTTAAGCCTCTTCTGAATTTATAAAATAATAAACTTCATTAAGACTAAATAAAAAGTAATAATAATCTATATTAACAAAGGGGGTGTAAGGGGTCCCACACAACACCTCACAAGATCCAAGCCAAGCTCACCTGCTCGCGGTGCATTCTGCTAATCAACAAACGAGGCTCTGGCTTCCTACTAACTCGTATTATCCCAGCGTGGTGGGAGATGCCTCAAATAATGGGGGAGGTCTATGTCCAGCAGTGGACGTCCATCGGCTGATGATGATAATAATCTAAAAAGTTTTTTATGACAATCAACACCGGATGAAACTCAACTAAAAAGGTTACCGCTGTAAACATTTGAATGTTCGCATAAAAGCTTCTTTTTAATGTATAAGAGAGAAGTTTTAAATGAAAAAGATAAAACGTCTTGCTCTATGGATATTCAGGCAATTCTAAAAGCTTTTACAGGCGTCGAGATTACAAGGTTTATTTGCGAGTTTTTGCGTTTAATAGCCGAATATATTGTTATCTCTGGGACAATTTGGTGTAAGGAACTTACGGCGGTGCCGGGTTCGCTTATTTATTTAACGTCCGTCGTTAAGTTGACAGAGATAAGAGCCCTTAGGTATTGTAACTTAATTGAACTTGAGGATTTAATTGAAACAAAATGTGTGCTAATCATGTTCGCAGCAAGTCCTGTACTTGATCCGGGGATAACAAAGCCCGTTTAACTTTGCACAAAACGTGTAAAGAAATTCAATTAAGTTTCTGTGGTGATTTTCCGTTTTGTGTTTCTTGATGTTGATACAGAATTTTAATACAAATAAGAGATAGTAGTAGTCAATTATAGGTTTATTATTCAAGTCGAGACGACGTGATAGTCTAGTGGTTCCTTCCACTGCGGAGGCCTCGGGTTCGAATCCGGCTTGCACCAATGAATGTTTCAATTTATATGTAATTAGTGTAACACCAGCTAATATCAAGTGCTCTGACGGAGAAGGGAAACATCGTGACGAAACCTACATATAAATGTGATGACCATCCGTGGTAGGACTAGTATGTTAAAATGGAGAAGGCAACGGCAACACCACTCCATTATAACTGACAAGGAAGTCATCGTTGTGTTTCCCTACGTATGACCACGACCTTCATTGATGAAGTAATACGTCTTTCTATATATATCCAAGTCTAAATTTATTACATCTGATTAAGAATGTAGAAAATTTAAAAAAATATTTGTTTCGGCAATGATTGTTTAATTGTTTTAGTATTACAGTAGTTATATTGAGCGATCGGGTGGAAGGGTTTTTAAAAACTAGATGCTTGAGACTACTGCCCCTAGCTATGATGTTAAGTTAATAAAAACTCAGAGAGAACTGATTTTCTTTAGTAATACAAGTTTCTTATATACTAAGGTTATACAATGGGTCCTTATGGCTAGTTTATCAACTATATGTGATTAATGGATCTGTTATCCGAGTATAACGGACTCCTATTTCACTTTATCAGCAATTGTTTCCTTTGTTCATTGTCGCTCTTTTGCTTATGACAATGTAACTCAGTTAACATTTTTATTTATTTCTTCTATCGGAACTTCTTTTGTCGGAGACTGTCTAAGTAGGAACCATCGCAGCTCTTATTGCAGCCGATAAATAGTACTGTGTAAACATTACTATGTACAGGTTTAAAGAGTGCCTTACGCTTGTGGAATTACTTGGGTAACGAGACTAACGACTAACGTCTCTAAGCGATGAACGCAATATGGTTCTATGTACCATCTAAAACAGAACCACTTTGTTATAGGCAAACGTATCACTTACCATCAAATGAACACCATGCTCATCACGTCGTTTGAAAAACACGCAATGTAGCGTCGGTTAAAATGATATATACTGTACTACATGCAGTCGTTGCTTTGTGACGTGAAATGTTAAGTGTCTCGTTACCACAGTAATCTCATTAGCTGCAACACCTTTCAAACCGGATCTCAATAATTTTTGCACTGTTTTCTGGTTCCAATAAAAGCTGCAGTGATATTAGTATCAAAGGTATTGCTATGTATAACAATAATTGACTTAGTTTAAATTAATATAAAATTTAAAGTAATTATTTCTATGAACACATCAAAATGATGAACAGGTGATGAAATTTATGAACGTTCTATTGAATTTTGAATTTCAGCAGCTCGGTACCGAGTCATAAATCTCAAACACGTCAAACTATTATGAAGTATGGGAGTACTGGAATTTGAAGCGTTAACTACGTAGTAACAAATCCTTTAACGATTCGAGAACTTTGATAATATTTTCATCGATTAAGAAAATAAACTTGAATCAATTTTATACCATCAGGAAGCTCAAGGACTTGGTTACCAATAATCCTGATTTCACCACAGTAAGTTGTATTAAACTTAAATCATCTCGTATAATCTAGTTCCCATTTTTCAATTCATCGAGACGAGCAAGGCACACCACATCGAGCTCATCGCCTTGAGATAGGAGGTGTTGTCTCGTTACCCTAGTAATTTTACTACATATTATATCGATGTGATACCAGTGTTCTGGGTAAGAGCGTTTCATTATCACAGTGTGTCAACACATATTAATATAATTATTATTTAATTAGCACTGCAAATGTCTATTCGAAATAAGCAGCTACTTATTTTCCTACTATTGGGACTCTGGGCCTTCTGTTACTATATAATCAAGGCCATTTTTCTACCAATTGGTAAAGTAGAAATTGATGAATTTCACATACTTAAAAAATAGTTTTTTGGACGTATGAGTTCCTCACAATGTTTCCCTTCACCGGAAACTCAGTGAGCATCGAACCCATCTTATTTAAGATATATACACAACCGCTTTCCAATCTGTGCTATCAAGACTTCTTTTCCTTTACAATATTTAAAGTTATGAATGCCTAACTTCGAACGATGTATAATAGTATTTTTTTATTACAGATTTCCGTGCTTGCGGTTAAAAGTGGTAAGTTATAAAGTTTTATTATTATGAAATCTAAGTTATACAGACATAAGTTTATAGAACTTCAGGGCTAAATGATATGAATTAATACATAAGAAATCTCTTAGAGGATGCTTGAATATTTACTATAGAAAGTTGGATAACTTAGTTTCCTACAAAGTTTGTATTTAAAGTCCGTATTTATATGTTCATTTGTGGTTACAGTATGTAAAGATGAACATATTCCAGTTTTTCTATCATTCTACCAGGCGATGATATGAGCAATGCGGTAAGCTGATAGTAAGTAATAAGCATACCCATAACAACGTGACGCTGGATAATATGGTATTCACTACACTACACAGCATTCATAACTTTGAAAGATAAGTTTAAGTTTCGTTATTCTAGTAATTTCATTAGCTTATAGCACTATTCAAACCTGAACATAGTAATGTCTGCATAGTACTATTTGTCGGCTGCAATAGGAGTTATAGCGGAACCCACCTAGACGGTCTCCGAAAAGAGACCCAACACTAGTGAAAGAACTACCACCGAAAAGTTTAGTAGTATTAGATTTATGTATTAATAATTAACCAACGCACTAAGAAAGCTTTGAAGAATTATGTATTGGTTTATATTATGTCTTATGGGTTATGGGCAAGTGATAACTTACCATCAGATGAACGCCTTGTTCAACAAATCGCCCTGTCAAATTAAAACAAAAATGTATACTAGAAGTGGCCCGAAGAACAAAGTTAACATGTTAAATTTGCCTTGAAACGATAGGTTGAACAAATTTCCAGGTAATCCTTAAGCTTTTACAGCCGTCGACGTTGTATGGAATATTTCGTCCCTTTCAGCTTTAGAAGGTGAACTGTTATTTGCGAATGGGCACAGTTTGGAAAACTTTTGGGTAAACCTATTTGCCTTTTATCCAGTTTAACATTTACAGAGGAATTAAATATATTAATAGTTAATCTCTTTAAAGCTTTCCGAGTAAATAAACAAACTGGAATTAATTTTTATTTACTCGTTTAATAGGTTTCGTTTCTTCTTTAAATGTGTCGCCGTACTATACCCTGTCCGTTTCAAATATGATGGTCAGTGTATTACTAGTAGGAGTTTCGTCTATTGGCTCCAAAATACAGTTCTACAGCACACTGATCTCTTCTTGCACAAATTCAATCAAGGTTTTTTAAGACCATACCTCGGATATTGTGCTATTCTACCATAGGATTAAATAAGTGATCAGGAACTCTACTAACGGACTAAAGATTGTCATAGAAATAAAAACTAGTAAAATTAAGTAATGCATAGATAATATACACTAATACTATATATTCTATTACTTATCATGTATACTAATATTAATTTTCTTTTGCATATCTTTGACTTTTAAATTATCATTTACTACAACGTCTTACTGACAACTTCTGTAGTAAAGAATGCTTAAAGCTAAGACAGCCTTTTGTATTACTTATAATAAGACTTAACACATTGAAAAACTTTCATTATTTAATTCACACACTGTCATACATAATTAAAAAAATAATAGTTATCACAATGAACCCGTATTGGGCCAACGTGGTGGGAGACGGCCCAAATCCCTCCACTATTAGAGGAGGCCTATGTCCAGCAGTGGACGTCTATCGGCTGATGATTACAACACTTTATTTGAAACAAGCTAGTGAATATTAAATTCGCACTTTAATAGTTTCGCGTGAAATTAATTAATTTGTTTTGTAATTTAGTTTTATGTCCGTAAAGCATGTTAGGTACTAAACAAACACTAAGCTTGGACTACAATTAGTAAACAAATAGTTTTCACTAATGATTTAGGTGTGAACATAGGATTGTTTTATAGTTTAACGACAAGGTGATACTTATGCAACTTGTGTATTGATTTTGAAAATTGTTAAATCAATATGTAAATTATAATGATTATAAGATGTTTTTTTTTATTTAAATTTATGCATATATTAATATATGATGCTAAAGAACATTTAGAACCTGGAAACTAGTACGATTTACCTAGGCTGTAGTGTCGGCGTGATTTTGTTTTTTATTAAATCCAGGTTGGTTCTCAGTAAGGTAACGCTTTAACCTCGCTCCGTATGATCCAGAAGATACAGTAATATCCTAGATTTCTAGAAGTAGGCTATTAATGATATTAAATGTTAAAAAAAGTTAAATTGTAGTAATAGATATTGTTGTATTTCGGTTCTCAAAAGTGTGCATCTGATTAGTGTAGTTCCTTACACGTGTAATGAACATGTGAAATATGCGTATAATATATTATTTATTGTCAATCCTTTCAAAATTTAAAACTACATGCATCCTTTAATTTGCCAATTCTCATCGAGTCTTGTAATAAATGTAGGTAATTTAGTCTTGAATTTGACTGTGATGATTCTGCTGACATTCTTTGTTATTCATATAAAATCAAATGTTTTTACTAGAGTATTACATTGGTAATATGATTGTAAACTTAAATAACAATTTAAAAAGAATTACTGTGATATTTGCTGGACTATTGGGTTGTCAATTCAATTATTAAAAAGGTCACGACTTCCGGGAAAAAAATAGTCTATGGGATCGGACGTGAGAACGGCGATCGTCTAAGTGGATATTAAAGGAATGTTAAATGGAGAAAGGATTCATTGTGATTATTGTAGTAATTCTAGTGGTAGTGCTGTAATTTTCAGTAAATATATATCTCAACTATAATAAGACGTTCTCATCATAAGTATATCACATAAGATCAAAAGTTACAATAAAAATAAGTGCGAAAAGGACGAGGTCTAAGTAAGTATGCTTGTTTTCAGACCCGCTTTATATAATTTATAACGTTTTAAAACACGGAAAAACTTTAGTCGGTTGTTTAATTTCATCACACAATAGTCAAGCGTTTGAATTCTTCACACTTGTGATACTTAAAAGATTACAAACATATTTCTCTTTTTATAGATATATATATAAAGTGATTATCTTTAGAAGTATACTGTGCTTTCTTGAAAAATTTTAGTTGTTTTGTGAAATATTTAACCAAAAAGATATTATCAGAGCTTAGATAGGACACAAGATGTCCGATCGGAATAGACTCGGAAGAAATTCATGATCATCATTGATTATCATCTTCAATTTGAAGTTGAGCGGTCAGTTGGTGAAACCTTTTTGGATTGCGTCATTATTTTTAGTGGAGCTTTATTAAAGATGTTACATATATATGAGTTAACATGGATAACTGGACTAAAACCAAAAAAGGTTTTCGATAATTCAAAATGGTCAAATGAGCGAATCGTGCACGTGGTGGAAAGTGATCTTTGACGGCCATGGTCAACTGTATACTTGAAGTAGGAAGTGGTGCGTAAAATTTACTGTTGTAAAAGTATCATGCATTATTAATACTACTGTTACTTTTGTTAAAAATAGTATAGTATAATTGTTGGTCATTAAAAACATTTAAAATATCAACCAAAACTTAATGAAATAATGTTTTTACATGTATTAATATATTTACTGAAACTTTCCTATTCAATTTTTGTTAATCGCATTATAGATATTGGCCAAAAAGTATTATTACCCCTTTAAGGATATTACAATCGGGAATTCCGTATGTATTTAAATCTGGTTACGGTAAATCCGGGGGACTTTACCTGGGCAGGGAATTCGGGTTCTGTATATCGCAAATCGCATCGTCCCGTTTCTTTTGTAACTTCGAAAGGGGCATTAGAATCCGGCCGGCGACGTCGGACAAAGACTCGTGTATCATCACCAAGTTATTCTAATCTGCAGAGGTTCTTTTCGTTAAATTAATGATTGTGCTGTTTATCACGAGAAATTAAAAATAATCATCATCAACAACAGTAACAGAACCAAAATACCACTACTTTGTACACCTTTAAAGCTCTCCGTAGTCTGTCAATATACTTTACTAATAGCAATCTCCAGAAGATAATGGAAGTTACTTCTTACAAACTTAGTTTACTATTTGGTAAGATTTTCCATTGTACTGTTAAGTAATTTTTCATAACAATCCAGCTTCATTTGAAATATGTATAGTATCACGTAGCATGAATATATTTGTCATAAGAACGATTTTATACCGGTTACAGTATTAGCTAAAAAACTAGAGCGCAATAGTGCATAGTTTTGTAATTAGAGTAGGCGATTAGATGACCAAGGCGGTCTCCTGATGGTAAGTGACATGTTTGCCCCCAAGGTGACGCTGACCAAGATGTTATACACTACACTACATTACGTTCGTCGCCTTCCAACATAAAGTGTTGTCTTGTTACACCGGTAATTAGATTAGCATACAGCACATTACTCTTTTACGGCAGAAATCAGAGCTGCGGTGCTACCTACGTAGACGGTCTCCGTTATGAGATACCACCTGTAAATCTAATTCTACAGTCTTCTATAATGTTTATTCACCAAACCGTACATATGTAATAGTCTATATATATAAATATTTTTTTTAAGATATTATAGCTATAAGTAGCCGTAAACTCAATATGTTTTATATAGGGATAACCGAAAGGTAAAAAGGCGTTATCCCAAAATACACGGTCCAAAAGATAAGCTTTGATCCGGCTGTAACGGGCGAGGGGTTCCAGATGAGGTATTACAACGGAATAAGGCTTGAAAATTAGGTGTTACAGCCTTTAATTGTGGATACTTCAGTTTTCAGTCTTCAAGCATATTGATAGCCCTTTCTATTCTTCCCTAAATTGGATCTGTCGGTTATCTGTAAAGCTTTATTTGAGACGCGATTGAATCTCTTTTTAAATTAATTGAACCCCCGCAAAACCTTTTTCATTTCCAAAGCCTTTAAATTGGAAGCTATATGTATGTGTTACTGTATCTCAATAAAGATATTATTAAATTCACGTAAATATACATCAATTTAAAGCAAATTTTATCTGTTTGGCAAAGAAGAGTATGTTTATATAAGTGTAATGTTTAAACGCGCTAATTGATGTTGGAGTAAACTTACCCATACTTATTTTTTCATCAGCCGATAGACATCCTCTGCTGGATATAATCCTCCCTCAATGGTAGTGGGATTTGGGCCGTCTACCACCACGCTGGCCCAATGTTGGTAGGGAGCCAGAGCCCTGTTCGTTGATTAACAGTTTAGGTTGGGTCCCGTGAGGAGTTGTATTATCCCCTTACACCCCAAAATTTACTCAAAGTTTATAAATTCTTTTGTTACTATTAATATAGTAACAAAAACTCTTTATTAATAACTTTAGGTATATTTAATATATTAAATGATGTTCATAGTTTTATCTACATTGATTAAGGTCTATTAAAGGTCTCATTAGAGTGTAATCCTTTTCGCAGAATACTAACTAGGTATTATTTTATTCTACGAAACGAGTAAGGCGTTCATCTGATGGTAAGTGATACGCTTGCCCATAACAACGAAGTGCTGGATAAGATTGGCGAAAGAACATCACTGTGTTCCGGTTTGAAGACAGTTGCTAGTGAAATTACTGGAGTAATCAGACTTATTACTTTACTTCTCAAGGCAGCTAGCGCATTGTGGTACTGTGTATACTATTATAACCAGCGCCACGTTATGTATGGCAACCGTATGACTTACCATCAAGTGAAAGTATTTGGTATAGTTGAATAAAAAACTTTTAATTCTAGTAGTCTTATAAAGTTGATACATAATTTTTTCCGTATAATCTCAAAAACAGTTTAAGTTCGTTGATTTATAATTTAACTGAAATAGTTTAAAAATTGTATAGTTCAATTTAAAGTTGAATCACAGTTGAACTATGTAAGCTTTCTGATTACACCGAAAGCTTTTAGTTGGAGATACGCCTTTTAATTGCACCTTTGAATTTCATAACGGAAACCAGTCGAAGGCAGATAGAGATAGTCGTAAAGATACTACTCATCAGATACAAATGTGTGAACGTCGCTTTAATAAAACAGCTAATATATATAATACTTTATATTATATACTCGTAAATCTGTTCTCGTCTATAAACAAATATGATGAATGAATCTCTAAGTAATTAGGCTAATTAGTGAAGTCAAGTTACTCCACTAGACCATTTTAATTAATACTAAGCTATGAAATTTCTGTTATGATTCTATAAATATTTAAATCTATAAAGCGATTAGTCAATATTCTTACAAAATATTTATTTATTTATAAAACATATTTTGATAACTACCATAAAATTCCGCTTTAAACGGTAGGTAAAGTAAATAAGTATTAAATAATGAAAATTAAAAAGAAATATTTAAAACAATATATTGATCAATATTACATTCATAACACAAGACACATTTTACAATTACACGCGATTTTAAGTGATACTAAGAGATGACTTTTTATTTTATTCGACAAGGTGATGAAACTACCATTCACCTGATGGTAAGTGATACAATTGCCCATAATAACGTGGCGCTGCTTAAAATAGTATACACAACAACACATTGAATTCGTCGCCTGAGACGTAAGGTGTTAAATCTCGTTACCCCAGTAATTTCATTATCTAACAGCAAAACGGAACACAGTAGTGTTTATTTTTTTTTAACTTCATCAATTTTTTTGGCCTAAAAAAGTAATGATCAAAATTTAATCATTGTATGAATACAGTCAAGGATCATCTACACTCAGTCGGCTATATATGTGATCATATTAAAATCTTTTTGCAATAATAACAATAATTAAAAAATATATTACAGTTGTGTATACATCTTATGATGACTACATTATAACATTTGAATATTTTAATAGCTACAATACTAAAGTGGATTAATTTTAATCAAATAAAACTTAATGAAAGGTAGGGTAGTACGGAGAATATTATAATGCTAATTTTATAGCTCACAGTAAATTCGAATATACGGTACTTGAAGTTATGATATTAAACTAAATATAGAAATTCCTGTAGTATTGCTTATTATAGAGAAGCCCAGCGTTGGACATAGGGTCTAAATGTCCTGTTCTTTTTATGTCTACAGCCAACAAAACGGTGCTGATTGAGTTGTAAGGATGTTAGTCAACCAATCATGTTCAAATAACTTTACCAATTACAGAAATATAGTAATAATCACAGTAAGAATCAAACACAACTACTACCGCTGTTACAATTTCTACCACCAAATAGTATTGGAATGAAATTACTGAAGTAACACGACTTAACACCTTACGTCTGAAGGAGGGGAGTTCAATGCGGTGTTGTATATTGCTTAGCCAGTGCCTTGTTATGGGAAAGCATATCACTTATCATCAGGTGACTATTCACTTAAAAATGGTAAGTTTACTGCTTATTACATCGATTGATTAGAAAAAATAGTTCATTAGTATAATTAGAATAAGCTATATTAATGATATTTACAAAGGTCGCTTTTACATTTCATAGTGGAATGACTGCAATAATGAATCGTATTGTATAATTATTTAGTTAGTAAAACGCTGCATATGAATTTGTGCCTTTAAGCCTGGAGTTAAGCACTAAAATGGCTCAACCGATATGTTAATCAAACTAAGTAGGTTTTGTAAATTGCAATCGAATGCATAATACCTACCTTTAAATTCAGTTTTATGTGGGTAAAATATGCTGTTAGTTAACACGATTTTAGGTCTAGTTTAGGTTTTAAGTTATAACGATCAGATTGCGGCGATTGGAATATTTTCCAGTATGGGAAACAGAATTGTGCTTGAACCAGGAAACTTGAGCTATGATAATGATTGCAATCTAATTTGTTAATTAGACCATTATATACAGTATTAGAGTAGATGTAGTTACATCAATAAATAGATAAACTATCGCTCACAGTAACTTAACTGCGAATAAACTTAAATAACTAAACTTATAATCTGTGGAAAAGTGCGGCATTATCGCTATAAGGAATCTCTTCTAGGCAACCCAAAAATAAAAAATATATTAGCATACGAGGAAAAAATTATAATTAATTGAGTAATAGTAGGTAGTTTATATTACAAAAAATATATCGTTGATAATCCAGGTTATAATATTTTATCGCACCTTAATTGATATAAGTACAAAGTAATAAACCGTGATCTATTTAAATTATTGTGGCTGTTATAAACCTGAAGAGTAGCCGAAAATAAAAGGACCAGATTTCTATAGTACAGGTTCCTTAATAAATTAATAATCGTTTGTTGTAATAAGAGTATAAAACTGCCTTAGTTTCTTCACTTAAAGTTAAGTGATACGCTTGCATATAACAACGTGGCGCTCGTAAAATATACACAGCACCACATTGCGCTTATCACCTAATTATATAAGATGTTAAGTTTCGTTACCCCTGTTATTTCACTAGCTACAAGTAATATTTGCAGAGTATTGTTAACTGTAACAGTACTGTCAGTAAACCCCTAACTATTCTAATAAATTCTACTAGTTATCGCACTTAAAGCTTTGGTATCCGCCATACGCGTCAAGTCTTTTTTTTGTCGCGGGGGAAATCTTTAAAAGGTATGCTGTTTCTGGGAGGAAGTCAGGCTTATGTGGGATTTATACCCACTAAAACCCCATCGGTGGTCATCCTCGGTGCATTGCGGAAGGCTCCGGGATCTTTTACTAAACTAGCCGGTACCTCTCTGCGCTGCAGCTAAGCATTTTCCGTAAGAGCTATTGCCCTCCCCAACATCTATAGTATGCTACAACGAAATACGAGATTGCTTTGTACTTGACAGTGAAGGCCCTCACTCTCAAAGTTTGCGAACCCCAAAACCGTTTTTTACTTACTTTAGTCTTATTCTTGAAAGCCCGAGACTACAGAGCTAACGCGTCAAATGTCCCGCCTAATGGAATTTTACAAAAAATTATTAACAATAAATTCACTACGACATAGCGCAGCAGTAGATGTTGTAATATCGATTTTTTGTGAGAATAAATTGTATATATTATACACATATTCAAATTTATACAAAGCTATAAATATACTCTGTGAAGACAGCTCCGTATATTTCACTTGGAAAGACAAAGCGTTACAAAATCAAATTACTGTAATAAAGAATAGGTTGTATGAAGAATACCAAAGCATTTTAAATATAAAAACAAATTGCTCAGATTCGGTATTAAGGTCACTGAAAATATTGTGTTGATAATGAATATAGGCCCATAAATTAAAAAAAAAATGAAAGCGGAAATGGTTTTTAAATAGCCGTGAATATTACTGTTGTTAATAAAATATAGGAGCGATTAAGACTGAAACTTTTTCCGCTACTAAAATCCTTAAAATACTAAAAGCAGGTATTTTTAATTAGTTCCATTAAGCAGGTGGTTACGTAGGTGATGTATAAATACTACTAATTCATTAGTACGTTTTAGTGCTAATTTGCGAACAAAAGGGGCAATTTCCCTCCGCCGTGAAACTTACCCGCTTTGAATTCGCATTGCAATTAACAAATTGTGGTTTAAATCATTAATAAACAATTCAATAGTATGGTCAAAAATTGTATATTAGATTTCAATTATCTATATTTTGGGTGTTACTCAGTAATTAACTCGTATGGTTTGTGAGGGAAGTTCATTACGTAATTTACCTTATGGATTTGAGTAATTCGCGTATCTGCGTGAATATTCCGTATTTCTGACCTTCGTCTTATAATATCGTATAGGGTAATAATCAAATTTCTATTACTCATACTTCGATAATGAATTCGTATACATAGATACTTTTACAAAAAAAAATTTTTTTTTGTTATTTTTACAGTAAGATTGTTTTTTAGATTTAATGTTCTTGTGTTATTTTATTATCTAAAGAGAGTAAGCAGGTCTGCACCAGCACCACATTTCTTCTGACAAGCAGCCCTGTGGAAACATAACTGTGTTCCAGTTTGAAACGTTCTGTATACTAGTAAAACTACTGGGGTAACGACAAATAAAATCTTATGTCGCAAGGCATCGAGCGCAATGTGGTGCTGTGCATATTACTTTTACTAGTGCCGTATTTATAGGCAAGCGTATTACTTACCATCAGGCTTTACTCGTCTCTCGAGTCGAAATCCTGTCGAAAAAAAAAAATTAATAATAGACAAGCCCAATTGTTAAATCACCACTGCATTAGGCCAACGTGGTGCGAAATGGCCCAGATCCCCCCAATATAGAAGGAAGTCTGTATCTAGCAGTGGAGGTAAATCGGCTAATTACGATTGTATGTTTACATATTTGCTACGACGTTTAATCGTAACTATTGATGTTTGTATAGAAATAAATAAACTATCTATTTAATGTATGCATCAGCTGTTACTCTTGCACTTACCTACAACATCTCCTATCTCCCAGGGTTGCTTGGCACAGAATGTTATTACAGCATTAATTCCGCCCTGTGAACTCTAATAGTGTATCGCAAGAATAAATAAATGTACCCATTTTTGTTACATGTTATTATGAAAATTTGTTACCGTCTTAAAGTAACATTACACGTAATCAGTAATTTTATGTAATCATCGTGTCAAAGCAAATCTCATTTAATTTCACCGCCGCTGATTTTTAATTTATAACGTTTAATTTTCATCAACACGCACAACAGTCGTTAATTACAGACGTCAAACCGCTCCCCTCCACAACTTATATTGCATGAAGCAATAAATTATTCATGTCGTTTACTTAGTTTTGTTATAATTATTGATGTTTCTAAGATTTTAATCAACTGATGACATTATTAAGGTTATTAACAATAGACGGTGGATTTGGAAAATATAAACCGGAGAACCGTTAACTACGGAGTAACAAAAAATTGCAAAATCTACTAATCTATTCTTATACAATTTCAAGTTCTCTTGTGCTTCTTTGATGTAACAGGTAATTACCAAGATTTATTTGAATTACAAGTAATATAAACTGAGATGTAATGTTTAAAAAATACACAGAAAATAATTACTTAGAAAAAGTTTACTATTTGATAACTATTTGATTGAGTTTTTTTGGACTTCGGTAAAATGAAATACGAAAATGACTTGATCTGGGATTTAAATGGTTTCGTATTCCGGAACATATATTAAATATCCCTATAACATCCCAGAACCAGATTTTTTATTAAAATTGTTCACATTAACTTCTTCATCAGCCCATACACGTCCACTTTTCAACATAAGCTTCTCTTAATAGTGAGGGGATTTAAGCCATCTCGCACTGCGCTGGCCCAATGCGGGTTGGTAAGGAGCCAGAGCCATATCTGTTAATTGGAAGGTAGCACCACGAGCAGGTGAGGTTGACTTGGATTCCGTGAGTTATGTGGGACTCTTTACACCCTCCCCTTTGCAGATTTAATATGGAATATCTACTTAAATACCTACTTTGTGGCCACAAATTCTGTTATTCATCTTAGCAATGATATACTTTAGACCGTTATTCATCGCTGTCAATCCATTATATGTAGTCGAATGTGATTAGCGATGACGTATATCGATTTTCATGTATCAATTAATCCCTCGAGATAAGCGAATCTCAATCTATAAGCTTACTGCTATCGAGTTAATATATATTAGTTAAATCAGTTTTAGTATGGTAGACACTATACTAATTTTTAAACTTTGTCTCTTTTACACAACTATTCGCTGTAATAAAACAGAAATAATCGATCATTTAGTTGATTGTCTGCTGGACATTTGGTTTTGTCAGGGACTTCTGTACTGGTACGTTTTGCTCTAACTGCATCTAGCGTCCCTATTAAAGTTAATAATTGTGTTCCTAATAAGTAAGAATTTAGTAAACCTATCTCTCTCTTTTCCAACCACTATCCTGTAGGTGGGGTCAGTTTCCTTAATCTTTTTTTACTCCACGTCGCTCTGTCTTCAACATTGTCCTAAGTCACTTTGTATTCTCGTATATCTCTTTTCCACCTCATCTTAGGTCTTCAACAGTTGATGGAAAGCTGCAATGTTTATTTGTCAACGTAGTCAAACGGATTTCTATTTAAGTGGCCATAAACATTTCACAT
>DWLS01001526.1:0-21385 GCA_018246255.1 Pachliopta kotzebuea | reverse complement strand
ATTCCTCGGACTATTGTCGGAGACCTTGTTTGCTTATCAAATACTTGTTTGTTTTTATAATTTTTATCTACTAATAGTGGATAACGAGACTTAGAGTTTTATGTCTTAAGACGAAGAACACATTGTGATGCTGTGTATATCATCCTAACTAGCGTCACATTATTATAGACAGGCGTATCACTTCCCATCAACAGTATTTAGTTTCAAATTACGTTTTAGGATTTACTGTATCTACAGAATCGATATCGCTTATCGTAGTTATCGGTTTATTTACACGTTACATATTATAATCAAATTATTAGCGCTTATAATTAATTATAAACACAAATACAAGTACATTTTATAGTACATTCTCCACGCCAATATTAATTTGAGACTTCATCTATAAAAAAATTTCCATACAAATAAATTTTAAGCGTCTGGTTGTGACATCATAATAAAATCATATATTCACATGATATTTAAGGTATAAAAAAACTTTTCTGGCTGTTCTGCTTAATATCCGAAAATTATAAACATGAACATATTCAATGATATTAATAAATTCAAATAGGTTCTATTAAACCTGCTGACAAGTCTTTGTTTTTGAGAGAATACGTAAATTGAGAGACCACAGGAGGAAATGTCTTTCAGGATTTAATTTTGTATATTTTAAGGAAATTCAGTTTACATGCGTTTGCTATTACACGTCATGGAAAAATATTTACCTCCGGAACATATCCTCGGTGAAGATGTCATGCGGTGTCCTGTTTTTCTCCTTATCATACTGATCTTGATTCTTGCTTATGTCCTCTTGTAAATTATGGATCTTACCGTCTAAAGCCTGTAAACAAATATTTAATAGTGATATCTACGGCAAACAGAACATAAAGTTCGCTATCTCCAAAACGAGAGCCCATTATTAATTGAGTAATCCTTTAATAAATAAAAATTGCTAATATTTATATGAGCAAGACAAAAATGCTTTTTATCAATGTCGCATTTAATTTAAGTCTAGTTTTCTTTACAATTTTCAGGGCAGTACTAAAAATACAAACAATGCCTTAATTACTGTGAGTAAATAAGACGGCTCTTATTAACTTAAGGTTTGAAATAAATTTTACAAGTATTCCTATAAGTAATTTTTTTATTTATCGAAACGATTAAGCAAAGAACATGTTCAGCTGATGGTAAGTAATACGTCTGCCTATAATAATAAGCGCTATTAAGTTGAAGGAAGACACGTTGGATCCCGAAAAGATATCTGGCTGCGGAACCTTAGGGAGTGGACCGGTATCGCCAATGTAGAGCAATTGTTCCTTTTGGTACAAGAAAGGCACAAGTTCTTGAACCTGACGGCCAACCTTCAGTGACGGAGAGGCAATTTAAGAAGAAGTGAGGATGATAAACACAACTCTATATGGTATTCGACGCTGACAAGGTGTAAGGTCTGGTTATCTTGGTCATTTCACTAGCTACAGCGTCATTTGAAACCGAACCCAGTATTATTTGGATGCTATAATAGAATTTGCGGTAGTAACTACCTAGACGGTCTCCAGCGACATCATCAGAAAAATTTACGTGATCCTTTAATCATACCGAAACAATTGGAGCACTCTGTAATAAGTTATAGGTATATATAGATATAAAAAGATTAACCCAAGCCTGTTTAGCACGTTTGACAAACTCTTTGGCTGCGGTGTCTGCTGGATGATTGCACAGCACTGAGCAGCCATGTGAGAATGGGTTGTAGAGGCCGGCGTAAGGTCTTAGGATGAAAGGTGCAGGAGTCGCCTCACATCGCAGGTTGATGGTGCACTGTAAGAAGACATTATTTTTTAAAGGAATGATTAAAATTTTCACAAATGTCTTACACTATGCAACTGCCCTTCAAGACAAAAGTTGTATTATTATTCAAACTTAATTTTTTTTTAATTCTTGATATATTTCAAAGTCGTGGGATCGTTAGTAATGTATCACTTAATGACTAGATTTAGTTTCTTTTTTTATCTTAAATTGCGATTTCACCAACGCCAGTTTTCTTATAAAAGGTGAACTATAGATACGCGGCTGATTGTAAAACCTTTGGTGAAACTCTTTTCACGAGATGATTAAAGAAGACATGTGCCTATCCCATGTGAAGAGAGAAGAGGATAATTTCAAACAGTTAATGAAAACAAAAATAATTAAGTAAGGATTAAATACGCGTAACATGCGATAATTAAACTGATTATATACTTAATCGTATTTATGAGACTATCTGCTAAAAAATCTGCGATAACATAAAACTTATGACGGTATATGTTTAATCTATATCAGGCATGACAAACTTTTTTAATCGCGTCAGTGATATCTTAATTTAAAGTACACTAAACTGAGTAGATATCAAAATTTAAAAATGTTCTTATGAATTATAATAAAACACAGAAATCAAAACAATGTTTCGAAATATTAAAATAAATTAGCAAAAAATATACAAATAATTTAATGCAGTGAGAGAATGTGATAAGCTGAAAAAAACTCGTATTTGATAAAGGACTGTTAGCGCAATTCCTATAAATATATGTATTCTTCGCGTCCCCTAAGACTGCCGTTAATATTTATTTACCTTGACAACCCTTCGGACAGTAGATTCCTAACATTCTATACTTTACATTCGAACTTATCGACGCTATGGGCAATATATCTCAGATTAAAATATTTATACCCATATTTAAAAGAGATCCTTATCAAGACGCTAAATAGATTATCCACTTTTTTAAATCATTTTAACTACAAATTGATATTGACAGAGTTATGTACAAACAGGAGCCTGTAAATGTTATCTGAAAATTGAACGTTTTTCTTCTTATAACACTATATCTAATGTAGAACCGTTTCATGAAAATTTTGTTAATTCATTTAATTGCATGTTTGAATGTAATTATAACTTGCAGCAGCAATTACAATCCATAAAAAGTTACTTAAACAATAAAAATTTTCATAGTTTTAAAATTATCAATAGCGTAAGGTTATTTGCTGTATATTCCTAAATTGGTCGTTAAAAACTTACGTATCACGTATTTTGGTTATGTCGTTAGGCTTTATAAAAAATAAACAAAGTCGCCGTTTTTACAGTTTCTCATTAAATATAATATTTTTAACTTGTTTCGTTCATAATTGGTAGTCATTACAAAACTGACGAAAGTTTAAATATTAAACGCCTCTCAATTGCTGCCAGTCAAAATTTAACTTTACGGACAAGGAAAGGAAGTTGGGTATTTAGTAATAAGTTTAAAGAAATCATTAATACACCCGGTATAGATAAATATAATTATTTTAATTAAAAAGCGTTATATGAATTGAAAACTGGATATAAAATTAACTTGATTATTGAATGCATTTTCGCGTTGGTCGTTTGATGTAAGGGAGCCGCTATCGGAGATTTGAGAGCGCAAGTAATTAAAGATAATCAGATCACGTGTTGAATGCAACGAATGGCTCGTCAATAATTTACCAACCTTCTGGCTCTCCGGCATAGGTTTTTGCGGCGAGCTCGATAACAAACCGGTGTTACTTGTCAGTTTCATTTCACCGTGTCCTTTCTCTCATCACCTTTTTACTTTGTTCGCTTACTCACTTGCCACACTTACTTGTCGTATCGATCAATCAAACTCCTCGAGACAAACTTCATTGAAATAAAAAATTTAAATTTCTCATATTTGTAATTTAACGTAGCGAATACACAAATAATTATTTTTTTGTTGTTAAACGAGAACTGTTATATATAATTTTTACAGTTAAATAAACGAGCTTTCCCGTTAAAGAATAAAAAGATTCCTCTGTTCTCGAATATAATATCTTTTGGGTATTTTATATCTGTGATAAATTGATTACCATCGAATAAGTACTTTACTGATGCTTTATGTATATGATATACTACTTAAAGAATCTCCACATAATCTTTTATACTACAAGAAATTCCGATAACAAAAATCTAAGTTAAATATATGTAAGCTGTATTATAAAATGAAAAAAATAGACAAGAGAAGTTATTATTATTGTTAATAGATCTTTATTTATTATGATCTGGGGAATACGATGTTCTCGTGATGGTAATTATCATCATTATTATACCCTATTGTTGTCCTCTGCTGAACCATGAGACAAGTTACTGACATAAGCGAAATAAATATATCATCATTCTGATATTACCGAGTTGTTATTGTTGTACTTCACTTGATAGATGAATCATTATCGGTAGTAATTTAAAAAAAAAATGCTTAGATGGATATTGGATAGCATAACACCCAATCTATATGAAAACGAAAGGATAAAGTATAAAAATTGCGCAAATAAAAAGGATAAAAAAAAATATAAACAAAAATCATAAACAACAAAAAGTCATAGAGTTTTTCACATATATTATTCAAAAAAATTTACACAAAAGCACTAAGACATCCATTTAATCTTATTGTCTAAATAAATGAAAGTTTTAAACCGACACGCAACTTCTTAATTAAAAGATATAATTTGTCTCTAAAAATAATACTCATTTCTCTTTTTTTTTTTCGTTACATCTGAAAGTAATTATGGCATTATTAACATAACACCTACCAAGCGACATTGTGAAATATATTTATAATCTAGTATATATACTATAACATCTCCATTCGACTCTAAACAGGGTTCTATTTGTTACAAGTGAAACTATAATACAAGTTACAGTGCAATAGAACAATTTCATTGTGAAAATTACAAAACTTTGAAAATGTACACATCTGTATGTATAATTTGAATATATCGGCACATGATAAAAAAAACATGTCACATCTCAATCTATATATAATATTTCATCAAAAATTACTCGATCTTTACACTTCATAATTATTTTTATCAAAATGTTTCACGAGGGTTGCGAACTCTAGAAAGAACAGTTAATATGAAAAAAAACCTGATCATCAATAATATTAAAATTTATGTGTTTCGTTAACAAGTTGGCATGTATTTAAAAAATATGGCATTATAAACATGAATTGATTTATAATGACTAAATAATCTGCTTTATCAGTAGTTTTCATTTACATTTCTTTGTTGAGTTCGCTTCCCATATTATAATAGATGTTACTGTTTCTTTGATAAAAATTATACTATCCGTACACTATCAGAGCTGCTGTAGTATTGATTTTTATTTATAATCCCTTTATATCTCAAAATTTTAAAACACAATCTCCAATTTGTATGCAATAAAAATTACAATATTTAAATTAATAATATACATAAAAATAAGCAGTTTTTATAGGTACTGTCATAATTGTTTCTCAATGAAGTTCACTGTGTATTTGAAATTAATAATTAACACAATGGTTAGTTTCAGATAACTATATTACAACATATTATTATATAAAACAAACATAATATTACTATTTTTCCTTAATTAAGTGTTATTATGACTGGAAGTTATTGCTTTCATTTTAAAGTCAAATTACAAACACTTAACAAAGTAATTGTACACTTAAACATGAACATATAATTATAGAATTAAATCAAAATTATAGAAATCTAAAAAGGAACCAAACATTGATACATGTTATTTTTAAAAACAAAAGTAGTAATCTCGCAGTGGACCGAATTGATGAAAGGGCAAGTTCTTTATATGGGCAAATCGCAGACCCTATTATTTGATTGTAATACTAATGTTATAATTCATTAAATATGTCATGAATTGACACTAAAAGCAATGTTAACTTAAATTGTTGTAAAATGAAACATTTAAAAACCATTTTACCAGCACCCTTATTTTGAAAATTGAAAATATAAACAATAATTTAACTAAATTATTATTGATGTATAATTGTATGATACACTCTTCCGTCCCACAAGGATTTTCTTTTAATTATGACTAGTAGTTAAAATATAAATTTGAGCATGGGAAATAAGCATTACTACATACCATGCAGCTATAAAAATATTATAAAACTTAAATAAGTTATAAATATAAATTACAAGTAGCTTCACACGTAAAAAAAAAACCTCTGTTCTTTGTAATAATTGTAACACTAGATTGTGAACACTTTCAAATATATTTTACAAATGCTTCCGTTTCCGCAACTGATTGTTGTCACAGTCAAGCGACACGCGCGTCTTACCATCACTCCACTAGCACAATGACATCGTCAGAGGGCCGCGGGGCGGCGCACTACGGGCGCGACGCTCGCGCCGCCTCCTCGAGTGCTCGGACTTTGAGCTCGCGCTCCCGCTGCTGCCGGAGGAAGTCCTCGTGGTGCGCCGGGTGGAGGAAGCCTCTTTCCCGCTCTAGGAGTAACTGCCTTTGCAGTTGCTCATGCGCCGCCGCTTGTTGCGCCAACTGCTCGGCGTAAGGTCGCCCCAGCAGGTCCGGGTGAGGCAGCGGCCGGTACGGCGCTCCAGCACCAAGCCCCAGACCCAGAGCATCCTGCTGTGCCTGTGCTGCCGCCTGTTGGCCAGGATGGAGATGTAGATGAGTATGTGAATGCGCGTGAGTGTGCGCATGTGTGTGCGCGTGGTATTCAGGGTTGATTCCAGCCATTTGTAGTCGCACCATTGGATCAGCTGCCAAAGCAAGTCTCTCCGCCGCTTCCAGCTGTGCAGCTGCGACTCCGGGGTGCGGATGATGCGGGTGGTGTGGCGGCGCTCCTGTCACAGGAACGCTCTGTGGAGGTCCACCTGCAGCCGCCGGAGGGATACCCAGTCTCTCAAGTCTCTCCCGCTCTAGTTGTGATAGAGATGCCGGTCCGTGTCCAGGTGGGTAGAGGCCAAATTGAACAGGAATTGCACCTTGAGGGGGAGGGGGAGGCATACCATACCGCCTGTGCATTTCTAACCAGTGCGGATCGATCGCTCTTGGGCCAACATTATTTTTCAGTAGCTCTTCTTTCAACCTATCATTAAGCTCCCGTTCGCGCAACTCTCTGATTTCTCGATCCCGCTTTTCCCGTTCTAAGTGTTCCAATTCTAGTCTTTCTCTTGCACCTGCGGCTCCATACATTGAACTAAGTTGATATTGAAGCATCGGATCCATGCAATGCCGGGGCAAATTTCCCGGACTAAATCCTGCATGCGGTCTTGCATACTCTGATAGTTGTCGGAGAGCAGGAGTGTCAGGGTATCCTGGTGGTCTCGGGAATCTGTCATACGGGGACGTTATGGTCTCAATAGCACCTCTTGATGGTGGTTTAGTTTCTGGTTTTTCTGGAGTTGCAATCTTTCTGTGCGCCTGTTGTGCAATTTTTTCTCTTTCTTCTCTGTCCCGCTCCGCTTGTTTACGTAATCGTTCTTCTCGTTTTCGTGCAAGTTTAGACTCTGGTACTGGTTTGAATATAAGATCTGTTCGTGTACAAGAATTATAATCCCCTCTATTCCAATGCCTTAAAAATATCGCGGATTGTGACCTATGACATTCAGTGTCTTCAATTTTTGGTTCCGGGCTTGGTCCATGAGGTATATGTGCAGGGCTTGGAATTTCCTCCTCTTCGGGTTGGGATTGTGTCTCAAGTTTTAGTTCAACATTATCATCAGGCATTGGCCGTTGAGGGCCGCGCAAATGAGGATGTCCATGAGGCATTTGATGAGGCGAGCCAGATCTTGCATGTGAAGCTTGTAAACCAGCCGCAGCTTGGGCGTGTAACCGTAGACTTTCTATCGAACTTGGCCCAGGTCCCGGTGGCAAACCTAAAGCCATTGGATGACCCATTGATGGCGGTTGAATCATCAGATGGTTCGGATTTCCCGGCAGCATTTTTGGATGATGACGTAACAGCATCGAATCTGCCGGCGATAATCTTTCTGGATGATGTGCAAGGTGATGCGAGTGATGATGAGTATGGTTATTAGTTACATTTACACTCGATGATGTACTAGTTGTCTGTGATACACTCGCCGATAAGTGATGTGGAGAACTAGAATGTGAATTGGATTTTTGCTGAGTATTAATTTTATGTTGAATAGACTGAGAGGAACTGCTCGAAGTTGAATGAGATATAGATAAAGTATGGTTTGTGCCCCCGCCAACATGATTCGGTTGTTTTTCAGTACTTGTATGAACGGCACTGTGATGGCTCGTTGAATGATGATGAGTCATTGTTGTTTCATGTAATTGATGTCTCTCTGTTGTGGAATTTGGATTTCTTGGATCATCAGAACTTTCGGAAATTTCTCTCAATGATCTTGTTGTAACTGATGAACTAGTACTATGATGAGCACTCAGCATTGTCGTAGATTCAATAGTAGATGGTTTTCCTGGGTCGTGCCTTCCTGGCGTACTTGAAGCAGGATGCATTGGCGGTATTGGATGAGGTTGCGGCAACGGTCCATACGGATATGGATAAGGCATAGAATAACCAGGATGGGGGTGGGGATAATAAGGATGCATAGCGTGTGCGGCAGCTGCAGCAGACAATTGAAATATTGAAGATGGATGAAGAAGAGGATGATGAGGATGGTGTAGCGGCGAAGCAAAGGGATGTGGCGGGTGTGGTCCTGGTTGTTGTCCAGAATGCATCACAGGACCTGGTATTGTTGCAGGTATTGATAACGGTGAAGGATTCATTAAGTTTAAGGCTGAATGAGACACAGGGGTGTTTGGTTGAACAGGAGATGCAGAAATTTGTCTTGGTTGTGATGGACTTGTTAAATGCCGTGAAAACGGCGACGTAGTTGCTGATGGATGCGGGCCATGACCAGGCGTACCGTTGTGAGGTTGACTTTTAATTGGAGTAGGTGTATGTGGGCTTTTTACTGGTGGTATAGCATTAATGGACTCTGACACATTTACTTGATTTGAAGATACTGGAGTAATATGAGGTTGATGTAAAAAATCTGGTTCTTTCTTAATGCTCTCTATTCTTGGCCCCAGGAAAGCATTAGATATATTAGTATTTTCATTTGTTGGTTGACTTGGGGGTCGGCTATTATTTTCAACGCTTGACATAGAATCTCTATCCCTTTCAGAACTTAAATGTTGTGCTATAGCACTACCAATTGGATAACCCGGTACTTTTACTTCCTTTAATGACTGTAGTGGATCAGAAACATTCTGTGTTGAAAGATTTGCGGGCATATCTGGCAATTCTTGCTTTATTTTCAAATCTTGAGGCATGGAAGGATCACTTTGATTTGATTGGGGAGGTATCAAATTATTTCCTTGAAGACTATGACTTTGTGCTACTTGTTGCATAATTTGTGGCATAGAGTTTGGTTTATCTAAGCCAGGATGTCCTGGATGTCCATATAGTGGAGAAGGCATGAACCCATAAGGTCCAACATTTGCTCCACTTCCTACAGAAATCAATGGACCTGGAGGCAATAAACTTGTTATAGATGGCTGGCTTAAGGATGGTGGAGGCATACTTTGCCCTGATACTGGAATATTAGAGGCTTCTGTAGATCTAACTCCAAGATTTTCAGGCCTAACTGGTGTTGGGAACATTGGTTGTCTCATACTTGTATTTTGAATATCTTGTTTCTGTGTTACTGGTTGAGTTTTTAAATCAGTTGGTTGCTTGTCTTCGGCATCAGACTCATGTGATTTATTTTCTTGGGAATTAGAAGGGGATATAGGTTCCACACCAGTAGTTGTAGAATGTTCAATGTGAGGAGAAGATGGTGGTCCCCTCGCATTTGTAGGAGAAGGACTTATCCTTTGTAAACTATCTAGCCTTGGTGTGCTTGGAGAATCCACCTTATTCCCTGTTGATATTGTAGCAGTAAATATTTCTGGAGTATTTTGATTTTTTATGTCATTAGTTTCATCTCTTGGCTCTAATTTAATCACAGTCTTCAATGGATTGATAAGAGGATTGTGTTTATTAGCTTCACTGGGATAATTCATATTAGGATATGAAAATTGAGGCATTCCACTAATAAAGTCTTTTGTGTTTCTCATTAAAGAACTTTCTTTTGAAATATTCATAGGGTTAAAAATATTATTGTGCACTCCTTCAATTTTAATACTGTGGCTTAGTTTAGGATTATAGATATGACTATCTTTTACAAAGAAATTAGTGTTTTCCAAATTAAGAGGCTTATTCTGTTGATTCATAGGGTGACCAGTATAGCTATGTGATAGTGGGTCCTTCTGAAAATCTTCTTTTTGTAAGTTAACAATTTGTTCTTCTGTATCAATTTCTTCCTTAATTTTAATTTTCTCCAAAATTTCTGTTGACATAGGTGTAACTTTAGGTATAATTAGTTCAGTTTTAGGATAAATAGAAAGAGGTCTAGGTTCAACATTTTCTATATTTTTTTGTCCGCTTGTCTCTGTCTTTAAATCAAGTACATTTCTGTCATCTTTTTCAGATAAAACTTTAAATATAGGAGGCAAAGACTCTTTGTCAACTCTACTTGGCGTCTCACTGTTCAAGTCAGATTTTAATGGTTCAACTGGTTTGTTGGGCGGCTCAATTTCACTTTCTTTATTTTGTTCCAGGTTTTCTTTATCAGTCTTATTAAAACTAAAGTCACAGGCTTCTGGTTCTGGTTCAGCAGCTTCAGCTTCATCCATAGCAAAACTATCATTTGTCAGACTTTCTGATGGACTTTCAGGTGGGTCTTCCTTTTTCTTTTTCATTTGTACGTCACCATCCATAATCCCTTCAGGTTTTGTGTCATCTGGTAATCTCTTTTTGACCTTTGAAACATCAACTTTTCCATTTGCAATTTTCTTTTTACTATCCTTACTTACAGGCAAAGATAAAACTTTTTCAGAAATATTGTTATTTGTACTTTGTACATTAGGTTTGTTAGATTTCTTAGTCTTTGAATCATTATCACTCTCATCTTGACCCTTTCTTCCATTTGGTGTTGTTTGTTCCTTAGATTTATTTCTTGTGCGCATTCTACTTGGAGAATCTTCTGGATTATCTGCAGTTCTTCCACTATCAACTTTGCCTAAATCTCCAGCATCTCGTGAATCACTATCTTCCTCAGAGTTTTCATCCTCTGTAACTGAACTCATTTCTCCTCCTTCTTTTGGATTAGGAGAGGGCCTTGACCCATTAGTGTCAGGGACTGAAGGTGTAGTCTCTGGTGTTTGTTCTTTCGGAGTTCCTGCTCTAGAATTTCTTGTATTGCGTACACGCCGCAATGAAGCTTGTCTACGTCTCCTATGAGGTCTATTACTACTAGCACCAGGAGTCTTTTTCCATAAGTAATAAAATTCAACAAGTTCTGATGTATCTTTATGAGGAAGTAAATCCTTTTTAATTTTAAAAAAATTCTTACCAAATTGACGAATACCTTTCACAAACTTTTTTGTTTCCTCCTCTGACCACTTTTTTTCAATACCTTTTGGAACTGGGCACTTAACAAGCGCTTGCAGAGCTCTTCCGGGGTCGTATCCTGAGTCATGAAGAACGTCTAATGCATTAATCGTAGTGTCATCACGGCTGGCAGCTACACAACCATCATCCGGGGAACCACCATCACACATTCCAGCGAATGCAGCCATAGAGCGCGCTGCTCGTAAGTACATAACAAGATCTCGATCAGTGGCCTGTGCTGGCAGCCAACGCAGCTCCTCTCCACCGGGACACGGTTCGTCAGGTCCTAGTGGGCCATTCACTTGCATATCAGGCAAACAAGCATAAATATCCTTGTCTTTCACGGGTTGGTTCGGTGTGCCAACTTGAACTTCCCCCTGGTTCTGGGCCATGGTAATGAATTGGGATATATACACTGGGCAATATTCTTTCACTCACATATCACAAACAATCCGTTCGTTTACATTATGTTAAGTATCAATTTAGAATGAACGTGTTACAGTCTCTTTTTAGATGTATTTTTTATGGTCCGTAAAGAAGTAAGTATGCCAATATACATAATTATTACTCTTAATGGCCACCATTACACGATGCATTGTAGTTCATTCTAAAAATATATGTCGTCCACACGTACGATATATTTAAAATTCACTTATTCATATCATATATATACGTCCAATAAGTCTATTCTTAAGTATATTTTATTTATAATTAAATAAACGCTATCTACATGCTACCCTTTTGTTTAGCTTCACCTTTCTTTGGCTCAGGCCATAGACACAGTGGTTTCTATAAAATGGCTGCCACGAGAAAACTTTTTAGTCTGTATTCCATTTTACACAGATTTATTAAAAAAAATAGATCAAGGGAAGAAAATAACAATTAATTAAAATTTCTTTAATAGTGATGTAAATAAAAACGGAAATTTTAATATTTTTTTTCAAGTTTTTAGAAAATTTATTAAGAATCTTTAAAAAAACCTGTACAGAAGAAAGAAATTTATTAATAAAAAAAAGGTGACCAATGCATTATGTATAATACATAAGTATTATAAGAATAATTTCATTCGTATCTTCCACACATGTTATTTAATTAATAGATTACAATAATAATAGTGCTGTAAGTTTAATGTTACTAAAATTATAAAGTTTTATGTGACATTGGCAATACTCGCCTGTCTAAACCAATATCGACAAAATTGTGACAATCTTCATGTAGTTTTATTATTTTGGACAAACATTATATATTCAAAACTTCTATATTTTTACTTAAATCTAATAAAAAAAAAATGTCGTCTGACGATTCTGATGACGAACCTCTGTCAGTTCTAGCAGCAGAAAAAAAATTACACCCAGAAAAATTCCCAGAACCTGTTGCTGAAGACGACGGAAAAGCTCCTAGAAAAAGAAAAAGAAAGTCACTTACGCCGAAAAAATTGGGATTACCTATTAAAGTAAGAAAGCAAAGAAGTTTACCTCCGCCGCCTGTGATTGAAAGACCCACAGATGTTTGGCTTTACCTAAAAGATTTAAATCCTGCAGGTCCTTATAGTTGCTTGTTATGCACTGATTGGTTCATCAATCGTACAAAAATGATTATGCACTATGTGTTGAATCATAAAAAAGATTTCTGTGGTATTTGCAGGTAAGAAAATTTATTTTATTACAAGAGAGGACCTTAATTCTTTAATATATTATTTACGAAACTAAAACTCTTTAATATATATGAATCTTGGTTAGTGTTTATTGAAAGTTAAAAGAGAATTTTCTATTTTCTTTCATGTTTATTAAGACTATAATATAAAGTTAATATTTCTTTGCAGATATTTTGTTACTAACAGAGAAGCATGGCGTTCACATATTAAATTTCATATACCATGGCCATGCTCTCAATGTATTGCAAACTTTCCTAATCAGGTTACATTACGTCACCACCTCAGCAGTGTACATAAACTGGTTCATTGTCGCCTTTGTCACTTCCGTTTACCGGAAGGTGACCAGTACAACACACATTTATTTCAGAAACATAACGTCACTAATGTTCTTAGTAAAGATGAAGAAGTCTTATGGGACTTCGACTATGAGGGGACTACTAAATTTCTATGTCTATTATGTTCTAAATCAAACAACCTTAGTTCAACATTTTTTAAACATTATATGGGCTTCCATCATTTTACTATAAAGTGTCTGACTACTATAATATCTGGTACAGATCCACCTTTTACTGTTAATGGCGCTGATGTCAGTTCTCACTTTATTGATGGACAATTACAAGGACAAATTCGATATGGTTATGTAGATTTAGACAAAAGGCCCTTTAATGCACTCAACCAATCGGAAGATAGTTCCATAGATGCTTATAATTATTTAAAAACAGAAATAAAACATGAAGCAGGAAGTGACAATGACAGTAAAGAAAACAATTGTAAAAAAGATAACAATGATGCAGATAACATACATAAAAATTATAAAGGTGATGAAGATTTTGACGTTACATTAACAGAACTGATTGTACTAGAGAAATGTTACTTTGACTATGTCACTCAAACTCTCAATGCCATTAACTGCAATCAAATGCCCCAGAATTCTTTAATAGAATATGAAGATGGTAAATCTGACATTATAATGGATGTTGACTGTCCCTTATGTAAATCAAAATATGAAAATGCACAAACATTTACAATGCACATGAATAAGATGCACTGTGTAAAGTTGGTGCCTCTGTATTCATGCAGGGTTTGTGCAATGACATTTGACACTTACACTGAACTTGAGACTCACACAGGAGTAGAACTGGCAAATTTTGATGATTTATGGATATGTCAGTTTTGTGATAAGGAGTTTGATAATAGAGAAGCAACAAGGAAACATCTTTCAGAACATTGGGAGTTAATGGAATATGACAACTGCTTCAGTCCACATCTGGGTTTCAAATGCAGATTTTGCCCAACCCTTTTCTGGAATGAAACAGATCGTGAACAGCATCAAGTGAGAGCACATTTTTCTAAATATAAGGACCAATTTTATAAATGCGAAGGTTGTTCTGAAATATTCAGTGATAAGGTATGTATATATTATATTTGATGTTTTGCAGTAAAAAAAAAATGTTTGTAATGTAATGACAAATATGAGTAAAACATTTAATTATATTAATATATAAACTACCAATACCTTAAAGAATGAAGAATGTCACCTAGAAAATGAGAGAACGTAGAGAACAGAGTTGTTATTAAAGCTATATATTATATATATCTAGTTATAATAACAACTTTATGAATGAAAACATTATAGTTAAATGACATGTTTGAAGAATTAATAGCCCTTTTGGTTTGGGACATATATTAATCCATACTTAGCCAATGTTTGATTAATGAATATGACTTCTTATGAATGAAGTTCCCAGCAATGGGAACAATAGTTCTTTTTCTATATTTTTTGTTTTAAATTAAATTATTTGTGAGGTTTGTTAATGATTTATGTGATATTTTTTTTATTCCAGGTATGGTTTATCCATCATCACCTGGAAAAGCACTTTGCAAATAAGATGACAACATATCTCTTAAAGTGTTGCTTATGTTGCATTGTATTACCGAATATTGATGATATGAGGAATCACTTTCATGATGAACACCCAGAATCTCGGAAAGTGTATTGTTCTTTGGATTCATGTCAATACAAACCATTGAGTCACAGGAAGTCATTTAAATTGCATGTAAAGGTAATTTAATTTATTTTATTTTGTGTGAGATGTTTTGATCTTACGGTTAGTGAAGCTTCTGCACACTGGATGGATGTATCATTTACACTGAAGTGATCGTCTAATGCCCATTTTGACTCTAAAATAGAAGCCGAAATTAATTAGTTTATTTGTGATACGGCAGACGATCCATAATCCATCGGCGCGCGCCGAGAAGATTGTGAACTGTGCGGTGTGTGGACGAGAGTTTGCAAGCTCGCGCGCCTGCGGTGCTCACATGGCGCAGGTCCATGGGCCCGGCAAGTTCAAATGCAAACTGTGCAGAGATGTACTCCACACTATGGACGAGAGGTGTGTATTGTTTATATTTAAAGGCGAGAGAAATGGGTTCACTCAGTTTTAACATTTGAAATAATTTTCGAAGAATGTTTAATGAAAATGAGGTTGTGGATGGTGAAACTCTCTCTCCCAGAATATTTTGGCTTTCATATGTTTAAAACGATAATGTGTGAGATTTCCAATATATACTATGCCACTCAGCTAAGCGGATTTACAAATTCTCGATGATTAAATTTAAAAAATGTTTCTTGGGATTGAACTAGAGATATCGTTGTTATAAAGCAGGCGCTAAGTCTCTGCATCATGGCATCTGTCAGCTCAGCTAGTTTTAGTGAAAGATAGTAAGGATTTTATTTATTTGATGTGGCGCCAAAATGTTATTATGGTAAACAACACTTGATCATAACCATTTGGCCCTTGTTAGTATAATATACTCTGTATCACATTGTGGTCTTTCCCCAAAGACTTGATATATCTCATTACCCCAGTAATTTGACTAGCTCCAATGCTCTTTAAAATAGTACACAGTAAAATTTGTGTGTGACTATTTAAATGAAGAAGTACATATTTGTTGTAAGTATATATGTATTTATATATAAAATTGTATGTATATGTATGTAACATTTTATGATTATTATTTTTTTACGCTGTAAATCTAACTTTCTCACTTCACCTTAATTTTAGGTGATTCAAAGAAGTTGAAATAAAAAATAAATAAAATGTATAGCTCTATGGTAACCATACAACCAGAGTCTGTTGCTATATATGGCAACAGACTCTATGAAGAAAAGCTAATTTATATCTTGCAACTTTTTCATTAATTACAATAAATAATAACTTTTAGTAATAGCTGGAAGACCTCAGACGTTTTTCTGATCCATGTTTTAATTTGGAGTGTAGCATACTTTGTTAGATATTGTAATTTTAGTATCATTACAGAAAGTTACATTACCTTCTGCGACACCCTGGCCGGCACCCATATGAGTGTGCGGATTGCGGGAAGTCGTTCCAGTACAAGTCTTCCTTATACATGCACCGGCAGGATCACATACCAAACAAGCAGACTTACACTTGTACTTACTGTGGCAAGGTTTTCATGGTGAGTTTACTAGAATTATAATAACTAAATTACTTAGTGATTACAAGTACCATTACAATGTTTTATAAAAAAATAAGATGTGTGTTTCATGCATTAGCATATAATTACTAAATTAGTACATCATATTCATTCTATTTTATTATGTTCATGGTATTGAATAAAATAATTTAGATTTATTTTTTTAAATCAAGTTAAAAAGAATCTCTATGAAAAAAGATTGTCCTGTTGTAGTTCTAATATACTTTGACCGATTTTTAAGTTTTTGTTTTATTTTTCAGAAAAAAGATTCGTTCCGGGAACATGTACAAATCCACGAGGGACCGCGACACGCGTGCTCGTACTGCCCGATGCGGTTCGTGCAGCGCTCCAACATGCTCCGACACGAGCGCCGGCACACAGGCGAACGGCCGTACGCCTGCCCGCACTGCCCCCGCACCTTTGCGGACAAAGGCGCATGTAATTCACACGTCAGGTACTCCAGACTGACCTTTTTTTTATAAATAAATGTCAGCAAACGAGCGAACAGTATACGTGATGTGATTACTGTCGCCCATGGACAGTCGCAACACTCGCAGGGTCGCGACTGTGCTGCCGACCTTGGCCTCTTTTTTTCGGACGAAGTTGATGCTTTCGGCCACTATTATGTCCGCGAAAGCTTCATCGGATCCTATGCTCGCGGATCCGGATTCCGCAAGCTGAAATATATATATACATAAATTATATAATATAAGAGAGAGGAGAGAGACGAGCGAAGAGGATTTGGGGAAGGAGGAAACTTTGACCTATGATCTACTATAACCACTTAAGACATAATTCCTACCTATTTTGTCCGTACGTGTAGTGAATTCCTATTTAACTCATTGGTTAACGAAGACGAGTAAACTCGTCAATATACACGTTCATGTTGACGTATATACACGTCATAACATGAATGCTTTCCGAAAACTCTTAGGTGATGAGATTATGAATGCTATACACACGTAATAAAGAAATTTCAGTAATTGCATATTTTTAATTTATTATGCTAAACTTGGTCTTTGTTTCACATGGTGTTCCAGAAAGGATGTATATGGCGAAGCATGGCCAGTCAGAATTATATTCCTCTTATAAGTTTACATCCGAAATATTAATGCTGTTATGATGGCAAAATTACAATATGAGGCAGGTTCCAAAAAATTTTTCCGAAATCAAACTCGGCAATACCTCTGAAAACAAGCAAAGAACCTATGTGTTTCTAAACAAGTGGCTAACACAGTGCATTAGTGGCAGATATCTTTTCTATAGTAAATAATTATTTGCAGGACACATTCTAAGGAGACATCGTTTGCATGCCTCTACTGTGGACAGACATTTGTACAAAAATCAAAACTAACTTATCACATTAGAAAACACACTGGCGAGAGTAAGTTATTATAATTTACATAATAAATGAAGTGAACGGGTATGTGTTTAAAAAAAGAAAAATTATCCATAATGAATCTCAGGTATATCAGAAGATCAGTTTGGTGGATAAATATAAGTGTATACTTATATAAATAAACATGCACACAACAATATATAATGATGCCGAAAATAATAAAAACTGACAAATAAAAATGTATGGTATTCAAATGTACATTTTGTATATATAGACTAATTGAAATTTTGTTGATTTACCCGTAGACTTGGAAACATGCCAGGTCTGTTCCAAGATGTTTACAAGTGGTTGTGCCCTCCGTGAGCACATGAAGATACATGTAGAGAAGAAGGAACTAGTCAAATGTCCATTATGTGGTAAGGGAGCTTCTATTTAATCATTATCATCTGTATGAAACAATCATATAAGCTCAATTAAATAATTATTGTAAACGTTATAAAATATTAAAATAAATTCTCTTTTGAATGTTATTGATTGTTATACACATTATCACGAGCCAATAAATTTTCATTATGTACTAAACAAAGGAAATAAACTTTTCGTAATAACATTTTGGAAACAATATATTGTTAAATATCTTTTGTATCATCTGTGATGCTGAACAGATAAGAAGTATCAGGACGAGCGCTATATGCTGCGCCATCTGCGCACGACGCACACGGGAGCACAACACACCTGCCCGCTGTGCCACAAGCTGCTCACCAGCCCCGCAGGGTTGCGCCATCATGTGCTGACCCACAGCGCTGTCAACCTTTTTCATGTTAGTGCCTAGTGTTTACTAAAAAGCAAAAGAAAATTATAAGCTCTTTATTTCTTTTATATTTTTTTTAACATATTGGGCAGTTATGAATATTGAGATAAAAAGTTGGCAAACATTAGTATTTATATTTACTAAAGTAAACATTGTTCACAGTGTAAATGTTGCCAGAAATCTTATGCAATCAAAAGAACTATGATAAAACACCTTCGCAGGCGTCATGGTTTAAAAGGAACAGAAATAAATATAAAAGACTTCTTCAAACGCTTAGATCCAAGAGAGTGCCAATTGGGGCTAGACGAAGACACGATGCTCAGCGTTTTTGGGCCACCGAAGAAAGTTATGACTGATGTCTTGCTGGCAGATTATGTGAACATGCCTGACAATTATAAAAAAAACAAAGAGACCGTTCAGGACGACGAAGACACTGAAGACGAGAACTGTGAAGACAATGGAGAAGATGAACAATCTAGTGAAGGATCTGAAGACAAATTTAGAAAAGACTCAGACGATCAAGATGAATCTAATGATGGTAAGACAGAGATTGAAAAAGTAAGTATTAAACAGGAATCTGTCACGGCTGAAGTTGAATTGGAACCGACAGATTTTGTTAGTGTTAAGATTGAACCTTACGATGAAAATGATTCGAAATAAAGCAGTAATATCAAGTTTTTAAGGATTCCAGTTCGATTTATAAGATTGTAGGTATATATACTGAAAGATGTAAATATGTATTATAATCACGAACCTATAAGATAAAGGAATTTATTGAAAAGTATAGTTGAAATGATTGCTGGAAAATAATAATAATGGTGTTATCTCACGCACCAAGTACAGTACAGTTGCACGTTTAGGTGTACGAGAATTTTGAAACACTTTAATGTAGGTAAATAAAGTTTATATAATAAATGTAGTTAAAGAAAAAATATAAATTTTATTTTAGAAAATAGTGCAGTTCCATACCAAAATTCGTGGAGAAAGAGAAATACTATTTATTATTATTATTATCATCATCACCACTTGTTATCATATTAACTAATAGTGATGTTACAATGCCTAATGGCCTTCTGAAAAATTGTACCATTTTTTGTTTAGTAATTATTACACTTTTGTCTAACGATATTTAAGCTGATATCGCTTTATAAATGGTACTGCATCGATGTTAATTTATATTGAAATAAAAAAAAATGCAGTTCCTTGTTAATTAATATTAAAAAAATTACTTTATCATTCCCTTAAAGAATCCGGACGACCAATGTTTAACAGTCGTTACAATTAAAGTATAAATGTTTTTAATGTTTCCATGTATTTTATGTTTTTAAACCTTAAAGACAAATTATCTATAAGATTTAAAATTTTAAAAATAAGTTATAATCTTTAGACTAGAATTAAATAATGCTTAAGAGATAGCTTAATTTATGTAGTTTACCACTTACAGTAAATGAACCTTGAATATGTACCTAAAAAATATTGATTGTATTAGAGGGCCAAATGGTTTTAAAACTTATTACACTGTAAATACTTTATATTCTATTGTCTTAATATAACTATTTAGTTTATAGATAATATTTTAATTAGAATCTTATTGCTTAGGCATTTAAATGGTGGTCAGTGCAAATAAATTGTATTAGAAAAATAATATTAAAAACACTGTTTGTTTTTTTTAAATCATACCTATTTAATATGTATATACATTATAGACTGAGAGAAAGTATATAAAAATTATGTAACGGTCATACACAAATAAAGTAGATATCTGTTAGGCAGTGCTATTTGTTATATTTCTCGAAATGGCGCAAGTTTGATCCCAACTGGCATAAAATTTCTGATAGAGAAAGTTCCAAGCACCACGGCTTTCGAGGACGTATACAAGTCACCAGTTTATTGTGCCGAGTGTAGTGGGAGGAACGTTCACAGCCAATGTAATGTAAATATTAAGATGTCTATTATTATTATTCTGGTTGTGCTTTGGTTGGTCTGAGAGTTATTTAACATAAATGATATGCATATCTTTTCCGCACGTTTATGCATAAAATAATACAAATAATATCATTTTCAAGAAATATTTTTCTTATATATAGTGCTTAATATTAGAATTTGGGTATTTTTTTTAGAAAAATTATTTATTTCGTTGTACATAGTTTCTTTTCTTTTTTTTTACTCATCTCCAGCAGCTATACCTGCTGAAAAGCGATTGTAACGGGTTGATTAAATAAATAAAATACGAAAATATTTAGTTTTATGAAATGTAATATTTATGTGAATATTAAATTCGCATAAATATTAAAAACCGTTATTAAGTTGTTATACATCTTTTCTTATTAAAGTTTTTAATATAAACGTATCTAATAAACACCTGAGAAATGTCAATGTCATTAAATAGACATGTTTTTACTTTAGACTTTGAACTTCTGTAGTTTCTTGTTTTATATTTATTTTGACTTAAGATTACTGTTATAAATAAAAGGATACAATCATGTATATATAGTAATTATTCTTACAACCGTGCAACTGATTCTTATAAGTATTTAACAATGTTTAAACCCGCTAGCACGGTTCGTCGCATTGACGTCCTTATTCGCATTTTAGGAGGACGCAAGAAATTTTTATATGCAAATTATGTCAGGGCATATTCTAGTGAAGGTACAGTGACTATAGGAGATGTGACCAAAGAAATAACAAAACCAAAAACGGTAGAATATGTGCCCCGGAAATACAGTGAGTTATAACATAGTCACATTGTATGTTTAGATAAACATACTTTATTTACTTAATGTCTTTTGTTATTTTAGTATCAGTAGAAGGGTCCGACTTGAAATATC
>DWLS01001525.1:0-21386 GCA_018246255.1 Pachliopta kotzebuea | reverse complement strand
CGCAGGGTCCGATTAAGCTTTCACGGCCATAATGGTGGCCGAAAGCATCGACATCACCCGAAAAAAAAAAAAAAAAACTATATATCATATCTTTCAGTATGCAGGCATATCTTTATTCATTTGTGCTAGCCCTATAGACACACCACAAGTAGAGATAGAGTAAATATTCTGTCATGATAGCACCAAACTATCTTTTGTAAAGTATACAGCGCATCTGGTGCGGGGCATATGGAACACAGCCTATTAATCTAAACCTAACATAATGTTGCTACTGCTCCTGGGACTGTAGCTATATGGCAGCATAGAGACTGTTTTGTCTATTATGTTAGTCTATAGTTATATTGTTAATGATGATGATTAAATACATAAATAAATATGAACCTTCAAGGAGTTACTAGTTTCATCTTCAGCTTCGCTTTCACTTTTACGTCTTTCCTGATTCCGTTTTTTACTCTTCTTTCGTTGGTTTTTCTTTTTTTGCCCTTCAATCGATGAATTATATCTGAAAACAATTTTTTTTACTAATATACATGCTTTTATATTACATGTATATTGTGTGTGATAGTTTTACACAATAAGATTTTAACAATGAGATAAGACTTTTACATCAAAAGGTAATGTAAACAAGATAACATGTGTAGTAGTAAACAGTGTTGATGCAATGTATATCTATGTAGTGGAAAGTTCTGGGTAAAAATATTAGTTTCCAGCAGTAAATTAACAAAAACCAATGTTATATTTTAATATATAGGTACTTTACTAAAGTTGCTGTGTAAAAAAATCAAATAAGATAAGCAGGGTAGTTAACAAATACAGTAATATTATAGTAGTCAGCTACCTAAAATTTACATGAAACATTACACACAACTACCTTCATTTATACATTCTGTCCACATGATTTTTATTCTCATAGATGAAAATCCACTCTTTGACATAAGTCTCTGGAAACCATTGGACTAAATCAACACAAAAACAGGTTTGTGAAATAATAGTATAAATAAATACAAAATACTTCATGAGTATTACGATGATAAAATAAATTTTCTCCAATTTAATAACTGTGAAACAAACATTGTTTAAAACCTGTTTGGTATATGTGTTAAATGTTGTCTAAAATAAATCTAGGTTCTACTGACCTGTAAAATTGCCTGGCAATAACATCACTAAACCTAACAGTCTTTTTTAAACTAGATTCTTCAGGAATACAATCAGAGCTTATGTAATCCATGGATGATGCAACATCACCAACGCTGGACTCAGAGAAGCTTCTCATCATTGACATTGACTTACGGAGAATACTTTTAGCACCACTATCACTTGTAGCAGTATTTGTCCACACAATATCGTTTTCTTTAATTTTATCACATTCTTCTTCTTTATTGCAATTAGAAGATACAACAATGTTAGTCTCCTTTCCCAAGTTTGTAACTTCTACTATTGGAGACTGAACATTGTAGTTATATGGCAAATTACTATTTTCAGTTATTTCTTTACCATCTTGCGTGTTTTTAAATTGAGATATATCAAAATGTTCTACAGTCATAGAATCTTTATTCAAACCAATTTTGAAACTTTGGGGAATATCACTCAATAACTCCAGCTGAAGGATCACATTATTATCCCATGCTTCTCCACATACAGATTTAAATTTAATGTTATCTTCAAAAAGAATGATGGCCGCATGGTGTACTGGGACAAAACCAGAGCCAATTGAAGTGAATTTTATAGTAACTTCATTACCATTATTGTTTACCAACACTGATTCTGGATCAGTGTTCTTCACATGGAAAGTAAATGCTACAACATTGTCTAAGACATTGTGTGTGTAAGAAGGCAATAAATATCCAATGTATGTTTGTAAAAATGGTTCATCTATTTTCAAATCTTTTTCTGTAATAGGTGATGTAAATTCGGCTTCTTCTACATCAGATTTTAAAATAGTTATTAAGTTTTCTTTTGAAATATCTTCTTCACTTTGAGATCCTGAATTTTCCTCACTTTCTACACCACTGTCTAATCTTACCAAACAAGGATTTTCGTTATTTAGTAGTTTTTTGATCACAGGTAATGTGACAATCAAAGTATGCCTGGTTTTATCAAACTTGGCATTACCACATTTATCATCTACAGGATAAGGAAGAGGTAAATTAAGTTTGTATTTTGCAGGTTTATCAACAATTAAATTTAATAATTTTTCATTGACATCTAATACACAATCTTTGGTTGAAGAAATTAAGGGTAAATTGATTTCTACAACCAAATGACTTGGAATTGCTGATAATTGTTTACAATCTTTGTGGTATGTGTAATCTTGAAAGTCAACATTTTTTTGTTGTTTTAAAACATATTTAGGTATAGTGTATCCTTTATCAGTACAATGAGAAAATTCTTTTTTGTTTGTTTTGTCTTTCCTTTTTTCCACTGACATAAATTTATTTTTATTTAGTGGTTCTACTTTATCCCTTGAGTAGTTTTTTTGAGGATATAATTTATCTAAAATCTCTGGTGAAAATTGTTCAGATTCTTCATCTGTAGGAGGCTTATATGTAGGATCTTCTTTTCTCACAACAGCTGAAGTCACCAATCCTTTATAAAGTGACTTAGGAAAACGACAATTATTACTGTCTAAATGAATATTATACGTACTTTGTAAACCATCAAAGGCAGTTTTGTTTACAATTTCACGAAACTTTTCGTTAACCTCTGCCATACGCAAAGTGTCGGGATGGAAAACAACATCATAAATAACACAACGCTGTTTTTTATAATCATAATCTTCTCTCGGAGGAATTAAAGAATATGGAATTTGCCAATTCATACCTTTTTGGCCGTTAACTTCCTCCACGGCATACGAAGGTTTAGCGATATTATCATTACTACAAATATTTATAAACGCTTTCCTGTCGCCGGCGACACTAGTTTTAATAACATAGCCACCCTTTGGATTTATAAAAGTAACATCATAACCACGTTCTTTTTCTAATTGGGTCATTTCTTTCTGATAGAGAGCCTGATTCGCCGGGTCACGTACTTCGTCGCAGTACTCCGCTAACATTTCTCGAAACTTCTTACTTTTCATAGCCTCTTGAATTGCCTCAAGATCAGTTCTGGAAAGCATTGTTTCTTCATCACGAGGTTTTACCCCTGTTGCCATTTTGTCTATCACTCGCAATAATATAAAAATAAACACAACTATTACGCATCAACACGATAATTTTCAGCTGATGTTCACAGATGACAATCGCTGTAATCGTAATGTACCGAACGCTCAATGTTGCTACTACTATTTATTTTCTATTAATTTATGAAATACAAAACCTATACGTATCCTTTTTGAAAATATTAATAAGAGAAATGGATTATTCATTATTATATTAAATTTCGATTACAGAAAACGAAGTGAAATAATTTTTTTTAAAGTTACTTTCATAAATTAAATATCATTTAAGACGCCGACTTATACAACATAAGTAATAATTTCTAAATAAAAAACTGATTTTTAAATGAAATTAAAGGTCGTTTCTGACAGTTCAGATAATTTACGTAAACAGAAATTTGTGCTTGATTAAAGGTCTTGTATTCAATACCACAAACAAAAAGTCACATAACCTATATATTGTAAAAGAACTATAGTCTGCGCCTTGAACGAAAAGGAAACAAAAATTCTAAAAGAAGTACATTAAAACAAATTTTTCACTTTAATGTTACAAATAGTGACCTCATTATGGCAAATAATTTATGTCGTCCTTTACTGAATAATGTTGCGCGCCATTTAGCAACTTTTGGATTGGTTCGATTTTATGGGAGATGGATGCATAGAAATCCTGGTAAAGTAATACTACCTTTCGAGTCAAAAGCAGATAATAATTTAAGAAAAGAAAAAGTTATTGAACTAGATCCAGAATTTTTTCGAAAATCTCCTCAAAATAAAACAGACCAAGAAAATGTTGCAACCTCTAATAAAACTTCAAACATTAAAACCAAATTTGACGAAGTTAAAAGTAAAAAAGAGACACTGTTGAAGAAAAGATTATTTTACTTAAGTCAAAAAAAAGTATTTAATGATAATAACGAAATACTTTTTGAGAAACTGAAGGAGAATGATGCTAGGATAAGGTAAGATTTTATATAATTAATAAACTATTATGCAGAAAATAATGTGCTTGTACATATGCTTGTTCAAATTCTTAAAGCAAAACTTAACTAAATCTACAGAATTAAGATAATATTTTGTCTAATAGTTATATGTGTTAAAGATGTTTTGCAGGATTGCTGTTGTTTACACATTGGTTATTAACAAACATAATGCTATGGTGTGTGGGAGGTGTAGATTTCATTTCACATTATTATTTATTCCAGTACACTATTTGTAAAGTTAAAATCAAAAAAAGAAAGGTTACGTTCTAATCAAGTTTTAGTAGAAGGTTGGCGTTTAATTGTTGATGGCTTGGAAGCAAAATGTAAACTGCAATATATTTTGTTTAGTCGTTCAGAGGACTTGAATAAATTAAGGCCATTCTTACCTAAAACAGGTATTCAAATATTTAAGATATCTTATAAAGAGATGGAATTATGGTCAGATGTAGAAACCTCTCCTGGCATTTTTGGTAAGTTGTACATTACATGAAAATATAATAAAGTAATTTATTTCTTTACAATTTTTCCCTTAAAAGTAATGATACTTCAAAAAATTGTGCGTTACCGATATAAAAACTATGACATGGACAGACCTGGTGTTATGTTTATATATGCTTTGTAGAAAATAGTTGATATATTTTTATAATCTTACAGGTATTTTTGAAATGCCTTCCCCAGAAAATATTAAAAGACTTTCGGAACCTTTACCTTTACAGTTCTTGTGTGATAATATTAGAGTACCAGGTAACCTCGGTGCAATACTTCGTGCTGCAGTTGGTGTAGGTTGTGAAAAAGTTTTAGTAAGTAAAGGTAAGAGTTAAATTTTTTAGTCTGTAGTTCCATATGATGTTCCCATCATTTCATATTAATATATAAATTCAGTTATTTAGTAAATTAGCATTAATTTATTACTTTTATTTCACAGGTTCTGTTGATATTTGGGATTCAAAAGTAATAAGAAGTGCTGCGGGTGCTCATTTTAGACTACCTATATATCCAGCTAGAGAATGGGAGGAAATAGAACAACATATTTCTGATAACACATCAGTTTTCATTGCTGATAGCAACACAGATTTATCTGAAAATGAGATAACAAACCATATTAGTGATATGAGATCCAAAATTCCAGTATTACCATATTATGCTGTCGATTACTCAGCTTTGAAACAAGTTACACTTGTAATAGGTGGTGAGACTGAAGGTGTTAGTGATATGAGTTACAGGTATAGTATATTTTATTTATTAATAACTTTAAACTTATTGTTTTAAATTAATAATTTAATTGCATTGTCTCATTACACACAGAGTTCCTATGTATGATTCTGGGGCTATGTGTTGTACAATTTGGGCAGTGCTAGGGTTTGTTTTAAATTCACATGACTAGCTTCACCTCTTTTCATTCTAAATGTGCTACCATAACAGCATTACTTTGAGGCAGAAAGTTCTGTGTGAGCACAATCTGTGTATTAATACATACATATTTTTAAATTTTTCAGGCTAGGAGTGAAAAAAAATGGGATAAGATTAAATATTCCACTCCAAAAGGGTGTTGACAGCCTCAACACAGGAATGGCAGCAGCTGTTATAGCTTTCGAGATTAGAAAGCAAATAGTGCAAGCTATTGCAAAGACAAAGTTAGACAGACAAGCTGTTACATTATAATTACTTTGATATATTTAACTAAATAAAATTGTAGAAGATTGTTTATTTTGTTTATACTTAAGTAATTATCAGCTTCATGAAGAACATTATCAGCCAGTAGATATCCAATCTCCCTGTTCTCCAAAATAAATAGAAGATGATGTTCAAGTTATTTTAAATACATTCAAAAACTAATTTTCATCTTTAAAATCCTGTAGAGATTTTACTTATCAGTCGTAAGTAATTTACCAATTTTTTATCACATTTCTAAATAAAGAATTAACAATTTTTGTTATAAAACTCAATTGGAGAATGTTATGAAAGTACTGATATTCTAATAATTGCTTAGTTAGGTGCAGGAAGAAAAGTCCTCATGAGAAACTTTAATAATTGTCTTTTGCGTCATCCCAACTGCGGTTATCATACCAAGCAGAGAGATGTCGCTTGAATAGATGCTCTTGCTTTTTCTTCGTGCATTTCTAATTTTTCTTTTCCCCATTTTGGTAATAGATTATCATGGATCAGTAGCCTAAGGGTCCTGGGAGCCAAATGAGATGTTCTCCCAGCTCTGCGGTGAATTCAGTGTTAAGTTCCTACCAGTGTTCGGCTATATGTCACAGTTTATACATCTCAAAATAGTTGTACTCGTAAATTTAGGTTAAAGCTACGAATCAAAATACCAACACTGCTATTCTCTCGTGGTCGAGAAGAGGACATTTTCATGAAAATTTTAAACAGATGAAATAAACGCGGTACAATTTCTACAGTTTATATACCAAAAAATCGGCTATGATGCACAATGTATACTTTGTAGATTGGAACTGTGTCAATGTTACGATAAGTACGTGGTTTTCTTTAATGTGTTATTGCATTAATTATAGCTGGTGGTAGGTCTTGCTGGAGGCCTCCTAAGTGGGTACTACCGCAGCTCTCATTTCTACTCCCAAACAGTATTGTGCAAACATTTGTGTTCTGGGTGTTCTAAGTAGTGAAATTACTGGAGTAACAAGACTTCTTAATTTCAAGGCGACGAGCGCAATGTAGCGTATGTATACTATTTGAACTAGAGCTGCATTCTTATGGGCAAGCGTATCACTTACCATCAGGCAAACGTCTCACTTGTCACGTCGTCTCATCAAATGAAAAAGTAAATACACATTAAATTTTTCCAAAAATTGGTCTTAATCTTTTTCCTGTTTTTTTTACTTTTTACCGAATAGCGCTCTTTTGACAGTCCTTTTTTTTTGTTAAAAAGTACACCAAAGATAGCCCCATGTAATTAAAAGAAAGAAAGATCATAATCATGGACATAACATTTTTTTTCTTAAAGAATAACTTAAATTCCTCATAAGTATTGATAATGTTTTGTCTTCGGGTTTTAAATTATGTTAGAAACTTTTCTATAACGTAGTATGTATGTATTTCTTTAGTGTATAGATCAATCTTTTACATCATTCCTAATTGTACCTGCGGCGCAGCGGCGATCCTCTTGCCTTGTAACTCAAAGCTCCACAGTTCGATTAGAGTTCGGTTGATGGTAGGGTTATTTCCAACCTTCCTTTTTTAAAGTCGTATGAGATCTGTGTGTGGTGTATATTTTGCAGAAGAACGTATCACTATTTATCTTTGTCATTGTCACTTCTTTTATCATGTAAAATTGAGGTTAATGTTTTTGACCCAGTATACAAAAAAAATTGACTCTAAGTAAATAACCTGTAATAATATATCAGTGAAAACAATTCAGTCCAATCATGACACAAGTAAAAATTCATTTTTCGGAAGTACAATTGATATTTACACTAATAAATATAAAGTGCCGCTAGTTGTTGATCTAATCTGGCATGTTATGACTGACGAATTGGTGTGATCTGTTTAAAGATAATTACAAGATCGTTGCATTCTGCTGCTAGCTATGTACTATCGCTATCACACTAAGCAGAACCTTTTTATGGTCCAGGTATATTATAATTGCTGCAATGTTTTTTGATACTATAATTCTATAAACATAATACATAATAAATTTATAGCCTGTAATAGAAGTTTTTTTTTATTCAAGTTCTGTGCCTCGTTTTTGTTTTTGTAGATATTATCTCTCATGAAATATAATATGTAATTCATGTTTTTGTATGCGCAACGTCACTAAAGCACTTACTTTCGTCTTTGCCAAGAACCGCTTGTGGTGCTCCAATTTGAATATGTACGAATTAAGTACAAAGTGGATTTGCCAAAAAGTTACGTAACTAACTACACAGTTTGTCTGAGTGCTCGTCTTTCTTTCATAGAAATATATATGCGGCATACAAGAAAAACTTAAAGATGTTGACGTCGGTGGTCATTAATATATTGGACATATCCGCAGTAGTCATAATTGTAGCCGCCGACAGTATTAATCAAGTTCATTACTCGTCCACAATTCTTCGAAATAAATTGTCTGAGGACATGTTACGTGAATGCCATGTGAAGATAATATTGTTCATATTTGGTTTCGAAATTGACGAAGTAATTCTCTCCATATTATTTGTTGGTAATCAACAACACTAACTGCTATAACGTATAATATAGACGTAAATAAAAGACTGTCTTAATTATTTATCTTAGTACAATTTCCCAGAAAGCATCATTATTACGCGATATTTTATATCTAACAATCATCATAAGATTGAACTGGTTTTGGTAATTAACAATCTTTTTAATGGATTTAATAAAAATACTTGATCGAAATCGACTTATGAAAACTACAATATTAAAAACAACACCTCTCAAATAAAGGGTTAAATATTAAAATAATTAAAGGAATCATTGGAAATATTGTTTTAAAAGTGATTTTAACGTATGCTGCACTAAATACAAGGTAAATGTAATTTTTAAATACTAATTATTTTTTATATTTCCGCACAGATATGTATAATACCAATACTACCATTAATAATACAAGTTCAATATGTCAAAATCTATATATTGGTTATTACATTTAATAGTTAGTAATAAAATAAAAAGCTTTGTCGTACGTAATATGTAGGTAACGGCATTGATCGTTAAAGCGACATTCTAGTCTAAATAGGTTCTACACAAAACTAGATCAATGCTTCACTTGACTACGACTCAGTATTTTATACATTTATATTAGACACATACAATTTTTATAAAGTAATGTTTAACACCCTGAAGTAATATATAATTTAGTCCTCAATAAATTACTATTTTCTTTTATTAAAAAAAATGTTCAAGTATATTTAATTGCAAATTGATATACTTTTCATTAATAAATCTTTGATTTTATTTTAATTATTCAATTATTTACACTATAAAATTTAATATCTTTGCATAGTCGACTCTTATTTCTTTGACGTTAAATTCGAGGCGTAATATTTTAACCTATGCGGTAGGTTTTTACGTTTTTTAAATGTTGCTATCTAAACTATTATGTACTTTTTATCTGCAAGAGAAGAGTGAATGAGCTTCTTTTAGCATACTCCTATATATCGACGAAAACTACATTGTCGCTTACCTTTAGGAAGGATCGTGATCAAGCGCTAGACCTTAAAAATAACATGAAAAGAAATTATTAAAAAAACTTTTCATGAAATTATTTTAAGCAAAATTAACTATTTTATTCCTTTAAGTTTATTCTACTTCCAAAAAAGCAAAATATTTTCAAGTAAATAATTATGAAAACGCTTTAGTAAGTGATTACACTGTCTGGTTATAACCGACGAACTGAACCTTGCAGGCATTGTCTTCTGGCACTGTACACCAATAAAAGAGATGATCAGTCCGTACACAGTAATCATAGCTATCTAAATTAGTAAGAGTGTACAGAAGTTGAAGTAGGGCAGAATCATTCGATGCCAAGTTTTAACAAAGTAGACAATAAAAACTATTTGCACAAAAATATCAGGCCTAAAGGTTCAGGACATTAATGATTTTAAATAATTTATAAAATCTATTATAATGTATAAATGAATGAGCGAAGTAAATCTTTACTTCGTCAATCTAGGTTCGTCTAGACTAATCTAAAAATATCCAAGACTCGGCTAAATTATGCTTTACTTGGCAACGAGGCATACATTTTCCAATATACTTTTCATTATCTTCGATAAACTTATACTTTAAACATAACATGGTTTTAATGTTAAATGTAAATAAACTCTGTTAATTTCTGCTACGATCAAAAAATTGCGAATTTGTTAAATTATGATGATGAACAACTTAATTTCATTCACGTCCAGGTCTAAAACAATATTTAACTAGAACAAATGATAAAGATGTGTTAATTTTTTTGCCTGCTTAGAAGTCGTCAATCGAGCCATTTTTATATTTTTTTAATTTTCTAACAATTCTATAGTTTTAATCATTTTCGTTTATGCTGCGTCATTTGTTTATTGTTGTAATAGTTTTAAAATTAAAAACATTAATTTTATAATCTGATTTTATATATAGCCTCCGTTACATATTAGTTTTATATTACTAAATAATTTTTTACACCTTGTCTGAAATCGTTTGTAATAATTACATTTATGGTGAAACTGGGCGAAGGTGGTGTAATAAGGGGATTTTTCAAGGGAGAATTCATAGTACCTAGTTAAGGATGTGAAATGTGGGAAGGAGGCGTCGTCGGTCAATACTGTAGGTGGTGTGCGGCGCGGGAGCGGTGCGCAGGCGTGAATCCCCGCCTTCCCCGCCACCCCGCCGGCGACTCACCCGCTCACACGACTCGCGACTCGGCCGTCGTGTGTTGCGATCGCTTGCGAGAGAATCTCTAGTTCGTCATGTTTGATATTTTCATCGCAGACACCATCTGTCAGTTAGATTTCAATGTGGATATTTAAAAAAAACATGAATGAGCAGCGCGTACAATAGCACCAGCGGGTGTAGCTATTAGGCTAGTTTCTTAGAAGGACAGCTTTCGCCGAGTTTCTGGTTTTTCTCGTAAGCTAGTGGCCGTTGACACTGCACCGTGCGGGTCCCGCAGTGCGCGAGTGTGTACCTAATTGGCAAATATCGAGTCGGGGACGTCAGCTGAGACGCGTAAACATTAGCTTCACCAAGTCGTATCTGACGATGGCTGCGGTTCTTGTTCGATTATCCTGAACGAATACATAACACACGTATCCTGTGAAGGAAGCCAACATGCAGGCCCTCGTCCTGCTTTTGCTTACAGGTAACAAACTCTTGTTTTCACCGGAGCTTTTAAGGCATGCTTATGTTTTTTAATTTTTTTTTTATTTTCATCGTGTCAAAATTTTCTCTGGTATCCTTTGATCCACTTTCTTTAATCATTGCTTCTGTGTCATTTAGTTTGGCATTTGTAATGTTTTCAGTAATCTTATAAGATACTTCTCGCTTATTCTACATTTATTTATTAAAAAAATCTAAAATTGCAATGCTTTATAAGAAGCTATCGATAAAAGGCACTTATTGGTCGTTGAAATTATTTAAACAGGTCTTTAGGAATGTGTCTCTCTAGAACTGATGGAATTAACGACAGGAAATTTTAATGGGTCATTCAAGGGGTTTTTGTTATAATTTCATAAACGTCAGTGACCTTAATCGTAAATTAATGGAAGTATATTAGATGTTATATGTTACATATAAGTATTCCAATTTTTAAACGTCTTGAGAAATTAGTCATAAGGTTGTCAAAACCCTCGTCCGGCGCGCTCCGAGAAACAAATGGGACAGTTTGAGAAATAAGAAAAAGTAATTTTTTGCGTGTTTCCATTTATTTTACAACGAAGAGCCAGTAATGGTTTTATCTTTTCTTGCAATATTATTAATAGTGTGCGCTAAGTCGCAAACCTCCATTAATTTAGGCGTTTTTCATTACATTGGTAATCATTTATGTTTAATCTATCGATTGTGTAACATTCCACAATTTCAATATTGTATTAAAATTTTAATTTGCTTCTAACTACTTTCGATTTGCTAAATTAAGGCTGAATCTTTGAATTCACATTTACAATTCTTGCTTTAGTTAAAATTAGAGAATCAATGTTACTTTTACCCAAATAAAAAAAAAAATATTTTCTAAATAATTTCAGGTATTCTAACAAATTATAACTTTTGCGTCTTTCGTAAAGTTCAATTTATATTTCAGACATAAATTATAATATTTTTGATGTATTAGACCCTCCATGTTTAAAACAAGTATGGAAGTAATTTTTTACAAACTACTTTTACTACTAAAAGTTGTATAGAAACCATTTTTTTTTATTAGAGATGTGTTTTTTGGTTAAAAACACAAAACTTTATAGACATTATATATAACATATCACACTGACGTATGTTATGTAATATCCAGAAAGCACGGTACTTGTTTGTAAAAACTTTTATTGGTCATGAGATGAATTAAAATAGTGGTGTGGTCTGTTGATGGAAACTCTCAAATGTTTCGAAAAGGCTCTATAATTACCATCGTGCTTATTTCTATCATTAGGCAGTAATAAGTAAAAGCCGCGCCGTATTTCTAGTTGGAAGGGTGCTATAGCTGATGAAATTGCGTCGGTAACGAGACTTATCGTTTTACTTCTTTTGATAGTCAAGCGCACAATCTATTCCAGTATAAGCTGTGTAACTAGCTCTTCATTTAATATGTAAACGATTTGCTTGTCATCACTTCGTTTTATAAAAAAAAATGATAATCCATAAGTAATACTTTATGGTTGTCTAAATTTCACTATGTATCACTTCCTTATAAATCCGGTAATAAATATGAATGCCAAGTTAATATTGAGTAGAACTTGATATAGAAATTCATCGATTATGCTTATTATAAGTAAAACGGACCTCCGTATAGTCTAACGAAACATACATACAATATTTGTACTTTGTTTCACTATATCTTTTCATCGAAATAATACAAATGACTAACCTTTATCGCCAAACTTAAGACAAAACTCATAAGGCTTGATGATTGATCGGGATTGACTCATTGTATTAGAATATATGGGTTTAGAAGTTATAAAAATGTATTATACGACTAGGACGACAGTTTCGTGTATTCAGATTGTATATCCATAAGTTCTTAAATAAATAACACACATTAAATATTCATAATTCATTGGTTTACTATATTTAATAAGTTTTAGACTTTGGGTTTCCTCGTACATATCGCTCCTTTAGAGCAAAAGTGATCGAATTAAAAAATACTAAGCGATTTGTACAGATAATTGCAAATATGGGGTAGTCTCCTCGCTCATAATAAAAATCAAATAAAAAAATCGAATAATAATTACAACCATACTTAAAGTACTAAATTTATAGAATTTTTTTTTTATATTTTCAAATCTATTATATTTCACCTTATTTTATAATATTTATTTTTTGTTCAAAAGGTTAGACAAAAAATAAAATATTTGTGTTAACCCAAATACACATCTGTGAGTATTTTATTAGCTTTAGTTATTTATTTATCGAGGGGATGCGGGTAAAACTTAGTTTTTAATTTTCATGTAATATGTTTCATTTGATAGTATGATACATAACTATTATATTATGGAATTCCTTTCCATTCATCCTTTTCAAACTTGATTGACAACGCGCTAGGAGCTATTTCTTTTGTCTTAAAATACCGGAAGTGTGCTAAAAGCATAGCTGAAACGTTTTTTTAAGTACAGTTATTAAATCTAGTATGATATTTCATAGCATTTAACAACCTTCTGGGGAACAAAAATAGTAAATGATTTTCAAATTTTAATTAGTCAACGTTTGAGCCCAATTCTTTTCAAAAATCTTAAGAAAATAAATTAAGGATAAAGTTAAAAAGTGATACATATTCATTAATATAATATGTACTTGTCATTGGTCTCTGGTGCCGGAGACTGTCTAGGTAGGTACCCTAGGGAGTCTTAATACCTTTTGTCTCAGGCGACGAGCGCAATGTGGTGCTGTGTATATCATCTTAACCAAAGCCACATCCACATTGTTAGACAGGCGTATCACTTCCATGTCAAGTGAACGCCTTGCTCATCGGCACGACGCATTAAAAAAAATAATTGGAAAATTTTATCTCAAAGCCACCGATTGATATTTTTTACGCAAGACCCTGGTGCATTACTGTCTATAAAAAAATTAAATAGAAAATTAACAAAGACACGTTTTAGGTCTGGACGTTTGGGGACTTTTTAAAAACCAACGACAGGTGGAGATCGCAGGTAGCCGTACAGATTAAACTATGAGGTTATTGTTAAAAAAATCTCGTGGATACAATAATATTTTACGGCTTGGCTTTAAAATAAGTTTTAACTTTAATCCTTTTTTTTTACTGTTTATTACAATTTAGTTTCGCAAAGAAACATACGTACTATTTGTATTATTTAGAGTCAGGTATATACCTTCACCCTATTTTTTCTCATTCAAAGGGAACATCAACTTGCCGTTCGCTCGAGGCTGATTTTTTATTAGTTACTTCTTATTCCCAATTTCCTCTTCGGGTTACTTACTAAACTTTTGTCCTCGAGCGTTCTATTGAAAAATCCTTGTTTCAAAAGTGAGCCGAAAAAGTTTTTTGCTGCGAAATATAAAAGTTAGAATAAATTTCGGATTTTCGCACCCTTATCATTTATTCTCTTTTCATGCATATTAAAATTGGTAAGATCTTATTATTTTTGTAAAAGAATTTATAACGATAAAGTTAGAAACACAATTTTTTTTGTTATTTATTATTTATGGTATCAATAAAATTATGCATAAATTAAAGTACAGGTTTTAAAATCAAAATAATAGCTTTTTCTTAAAAATAATTATTATCAGTTAAATGAATACCAGCTGGTTTATACCGAATAATGTATGGAACGGCTTGACAAATTTTGATGTGAATTTTACTGATGTATAGCTAAAAATTTAGAGACAAGTATTTTAATCTGAGGGAAACTTCTTAGATCTATCTATATTAACCTCAATAATTATAATGTGTCCGCCCGGTTCAATTATTTCATTTTATGAATATTTATATGATTTTTAACTGGCGTTGACTATTATTTTTATTTCTAAATGTCCACAATAATTTAAAAAATCTTGATAATATTTTAGTTATTAAAAATGTATCAATTTTATGTTTAAAATGTCTACAATTTAATGATAAACATACTTTATGTATAGGCTATTTTAATAACTTTATTATACAACGTCTTAGTATACGATATACGATGATGAAAGTTTTACGTATTCCTTTTATTTATCGGAATGTTATCGTCTGCCTGACCTGTTCTTGTTCGCTTAAAATGCATTGTGGCAAGATTGATCCCGGGCTGCATCTGCTGCTTTTTTGTACTTTATGCCTAGAGGCGGATGTTAAACGCACCTGGCTTCTCATTTCGTACACTTCAGTTGAATGCTTTAGAAAAACCAAATATATATATATATATATGTGTAACAATGTTTTGTCTGTAATAAAAAATTATTCTACCAAAATTAATTAATCAATTTTTAGGTATGTTTGTAAAAGTTAACATCTTACATTGCAATAAGCAATCAACTTAATTTTATTTTATTTAAAAAATATGTTTGCACAAAAACAACGTACGGCGGCGGCCTTTATGCCAAATAACATTCTCTCCATATCACTGCATTGAGCAGAGAACATAAGAGTTTTTTTTTTTAAAAGCAAAGGTTAATGCATGACCACGATCCCACCTGGTGTTAAGTGGAGATGTGGTCTAAGGTAGTAAAGCGCATTAACCTTGTAGGTTCGTATTCACTCTTGATTTGAAGATACACTTCGTAGTATTTGGACGGGAACATTGACGCCGGCAAGTTGTTCCATTTCTTTGCAGTGCTGGATGCAGTATCAAGTTATATAATATATAGTTACATAAAATACTACATAATTCATGATTAATTATTTGTTAATACAAAATCTGGCACAGGCAGCTAAAGCTTGTCTCTATAATGAAAATTGATAAAATAATACTGCCGTGTTAACTTTAACTGTCGTAATTATATTGTTTATAAATAAACGTTTTGAATGTGCACCTTCCTTGTTTCGTGGGAATGTTCGCATTCGGCATTTGCGTCTATTTTGGTGCCCTGACAAAATACAAGTCCAGAGGCACAGGATACGCGTAAGTGGCCGGCGCCAGCTTTCATCTGTTACGTTAGGAGTTCGTGTTTATGTCTGTCACCATGGGGCTGCTCATCTCGGAATTACGCAACAGACCTCGTATTTGCATTTAATGATCACAGATTATGTTTATCTCCTTTTATTTCAATGCAGCTATAAAATTAACGTGTAAAAAATAAACACGTTTTCAATTTTTTTTATTCTTTGCTTAGTACCCTTTTTGAGAATAAATAAAAAATTTATTTGTTTTTATTTTCTAATCAAAATACATTTTACAATACTTTGCTGACAAACATATTAAGTATTAAAAGACCTGTATCAGGTAGTCACCGCCCGTACAGACGATAATGGTGAGAAATAATACTTTGATTATTCAGATATATATATAGGATTATTCAGGTATTCGTTGAATACCTCAGAACAGACTAATACACATTCGTATTCAATAATTTTACATTTTCAATGGTTATCTATATTACTTGTCTCAGTTTATTTTCCTTCACAATAAAACAAGAAGATAATGTAGTAATGTTAACTAACAAATGTTTAATTGATATTGGAGTCAGTGGAGAGGAAGTCATCTATTTTAAGCTGACATAAAATTAAATTTTCTTTCGATAATTCTGATAATTATTCTGGTTTTCCGATTTCCAATTAAGATTTCCTTAAAAAATGCCCGTTTAGATTTAATAATGTAAGCTTATCGTGAAAATAAAAACGGGAAAGATCTTCGTTTTATGTGAGCTGATTGGATTCCCATTATATCCAGTGTAAGTAGGGTAAATGAACCTTGCGACCCATGACGTACATATCGCATAATTAGATATAAATGTATTGTCATGTTTTATTAGCATCCATTACTTTTTAACAGTCCTCCTCATAAATAAATAACTTCGATATACGGGTCCGATTTTGACCTAATTTTGTTCGAAAGTTGACTCGGTCGTGTGTTATCTATATAGATAATTAAAATTGGAGTGTTTGTTTGTTGTATCTAAATAACAGCTTACCATTTAATTCATATGAACGTTCACACGGTACTTAATTTTTATTGAACAAATTAAAATATAAAATTTTGGTTGCGTTTCAATAATTACATTGATGAGTATTTGAAATTGTTAGAAACACTTTAGGTTTCTCTTTCATAAATAATGTTAAAGGATAGCTATTAAAAAATAAAAGGCAGTTGTTGTGAACTGTTGAAAAGTTTGATTTGTTAGAATCTTTTAGTTTATGTTCAGGGATATGTACAAAATTTTCTTTTTATTACAATTTGTTTCAATTTAAAACTACTTACAATTCTCAATTATTGTATTCAAATTATAAAATGTGTACTGGTTTTATTGATGTTACGTTCAAGAAGGTGTTTAGTATACGCTTACACAAGTATGTAATAAAATATCAAAACCACGCTGTCATTAATTGCAGGATGGGTAGTATCATTAACATTTTTCTAGACGATATATGTGTTTGCTTATCTCCTTCAAAAGATCATAATGAGTAATAAAATATAGGTAGGTAATACAATACTTAATCAAACGAAGAAATGTCTGCAATGTAAAAGTCATTCGCCTTATATGTTTATTTTACTCATTGCTTGTTTTATATGATGTGTCAATTCTTCGTACATTCTCCCCACGCACACTTCAAAAGAAGCGTGGCATAAAAAATAACATCATTATATTGAAGTGGTTATCGTAAAGTTTGCGGAAAATTGTTTTTTTTTTCATTTATTTATTTTAGGATAAATAAAAAGGGCGCTGAGTTGGTACAAAACAAAAGGCTACTTGGTATGTAATTATCGACCTTGATTGAGGGAGGGACGCCGTGCAAAAGTCGGCACGTGCGGAGTAAAATGGTAATGATAGAGTGGCTAGGGGAGAATTATAATCACTGAATAACTAATTCAAGTCGTTGCACTTTGCTCTGTGCTGTGGCCCTTTTTGCGGCTCCCCTACGTCATTTAGGATGAACAATAGGCAACGCATCTGAGTATGTTTTTGTATAAACATTTTAGTATACTTTAACATAATGTAAAACTAACGTACCTTACTTGTGTGTAATGAACAAAAAATCTTAATTTTTAAGGTAAAACTGAGGTGCCTGGTTCTATTACAGGACCACATGTTATGAAATATTTTTTATGGTCTTTTTTTCAAAGCAGTCTGGCTAACTACATATTTTAAATGCTGCAGCCATAAAAATATTACTGTTTCGGCTCTCAACATAAGTGAGGTAGTATTCTGTCTGTCGTAAGTTCCATCCACGGTCTGATTGTATATTGCTATAATCACTCCTTTTTTCTTAACTATAAAATTAATATATGTTTACAAAAGTAAAGCGAGTATTAAAAAGGTTTCAAATGAGAGAGCTTTTTTTGTTACAAGAACCGAAGTGGATATTAACACAATTTCGAATGCAAATAATTTAAATTATTATGAAAAATATACAAACTAAAGTATTGGAATTAGTACTATCAGTCTTTGAAAAAATATTGGGCAGGGGAGGTTAAGGACGTGCTCTCTGTGGTGGGGGAGGGGTGGGTAGAACGCCCGCAGCGTTACTTACGGTGCGTACGGCTCCATGTTCTAGGTCGAGACATTACAACACCACATTCCGCGAGGCAAGCTTTATGGAAATGATACTCACGATCTCGACCCCTTTGGCAAAAGAAACTTGGCTACGCGTATGCGTATCATATGGAAAATATATTGAATAAATTGAAAACATAACCCGAAACTGTACTCCCAAAATGTAATGTTAGCAAATAGCTTATTCGAATTTGATTATTTACACGGCGTAGATACTGTTTGTAACGGTAATCAGTTAAAATGCAATCTGATCTTTTTTTATAAGAGAATGATAATAAAGTTAGATTAAACTTGAACATAAATCTTTTTTTTTCATTATCTCGTCGGGCGTCGCTGGGGCCGGTTGGCGGAGGGAACAACGCGTCCAAATCCCCATGTTTTGACGCACATACCCACTGTATTTATGACACAGCTCGCTTCCACCGATGTGACATGAGATTTATGAAGTCAACATGTGTGCTCAGGAGATTGGATTGTTACACGCAATAGGTCACTGAATGAAATGGCATTTTTATCCCTTCTATTTCAGTGGACCAGTTTTGGCAGATTATAGATACGGGCAGAATTATATCGGTCTTATTGCATCACTCGGGTCGGTCTACATACAGTTACATAGATTTATTTACAGAATGACAACTAAAGTCATGAGGACCTTCCCTGTTATATCAGCATTTTAAGTTAACTAGAAATCCTAAATAATTATTATTTTATTATAAATTTATTGGTCAATATCTGAGAATCTTTTCAATACCACTCTTTAGGAAACATGAACATTGTTAAAATGTTTAAGTACCCTTTCTATTTAATACACCAAGATAAGTTAGTACTTAAGAACTAGTCTGTATCGCAATGAAATTAACGAGTTCTAATATTCATATAGGTCACACAGCTATTCCTTCATCAAGTTCGTAATTAAACAGACGTGCATTCCATACTTTCATTTGTATCAATTACTTCCAATACCATTACAAAGGCAAATAGAAATTCGTTTGATTTTAAATTCATTTTTAATAGATTCTAATTTAAAATACGTAAATGTGTGATACAGGTTAATATGAGTCATATTATTATATTACAAATCAAATTATTATAACAAGTATGACATAAATGGAGACTTTCTTAGTGTGAAATTACTAAAAGAAAGCGATTTAGCTGTTTTGCATTTTTTGTAAGTTATATCTCATAATTAGGGTGTGTTGATTGAGGATGAACAAAATTACCGTAAGCGCCATTTTTCTTTGTTACAACATACACGAGTCAAGGAGATTAATTGTACTGACCCTACCTCCATACAAAAGAATTTTTCGGATGCTAGTATAAGATAGGTACACATATTTATTTTGTTAAATAAATATAAGAACAGAATGTTATACGTTTTAATACTATGATGAATATATTAATAACTATTTATATATGCATGTACTAATAAAATATTTATTAAGCAAGTTCATATTTGTATATTAGTATTATTACATGTAATTTGGACTTTATATATTTATTGAAATTGGGTTTAAATTGTATTAAATGTATGAAAACTTATATTTCTAATTTATAAAGTTTTTTCTATTTACTTCTGCGTATTGGAACTTAATATGGATTAAATAGTACTTTAACAACGGATTAATATAACAGAGAGATATTTTTAATACTTATTAATAGTTGTGAAGTAACAAACAATCGAACAGACATTAAAAAAAACCTAAAAGGTTGTCAATTAAAAAAAGATTTAAAACCTAGACCTTAGGCTTTGTACATTCACTTCACTCTATGTAGAAACAAATTGCAAAGGCGCTATTGACCCCAATATAAAATTTCTCTCAGATCTTTATATTGTCTTAGACTATATTAAACATTTAAATTAAACTAGGTAAGAGAATTTTTAGGTTCCACAAAAACCCAGACAGTAAATTTATTTATTTTTAAAACTTTATTTGCACACATAAAGGTACAAAAAGGCGCACTTAATGCCAAAGGAAATTCTTTCTCAGTCTACCATAGGATTGAGTCAGAGAACTAAAGCAGGGATGCAGTAACGCGTTACAATCTAAGTTTAAGTTAATAAATTTAGTAAATGAACAACACTTCCTGAAACTAAAAAGAATAATCATATCGCTCATCTTCCATCACAAACACGCTACTGAGAAGTGATATTAATGGTGGTTCGGACGAAGTCATAATTCATTTTCACGGAGCACACAAAGTATTTGGACGTTGTAGATAAGCTTAAGTGAAGTGATTAAGCAAGTACGTCTTACTTCCGGTGCGGTGCGGGCAACGGTCGCCGGATGCGGCGGGACACGGAAAGCATTTTAACCGACGCCGCTCCAATACCAGCGACTATTGTTCTATTTATTTCGAACACGATCGCGACCTATTGATCCCTCCGTCTTTTAATATCATGACAGTCGCATTTAAAAACATTTTTGAATTGGAGGGATGAGAGGGACTTTTGAAAAGATGTCTTATCTTCTGGTGGGAGTTCAGGGCTAAGTGGAAAATTCTTCTCACCTAAACCACTTTGTTAGATCAATAGGTCTCCGTTCGAAACAACCGGGACCCGGTTCGAAAAGCCTCCGTTAATGTTACACAGACATTTATTAGTAGTTATATAGTTACAGCAATGTTTTCCTCAAATATACAATATGTGGTGTATGCAATAAAAATATTTTTAAATTTAAATTTTTTGTGTAGTTATATTGGTCGGCATGTTTCCAGATGCTGTATAGGTAGGTACCTACGTACCACAGCAGCTCCTATTTCTTTCTATAGCGAAATATGATATAAAATTACATAAAAGGAGTAAGAATAATAGTATTTGGTACTTTATAAGTAGTGAAAAGTTTAATTTTCAATTCTTAACAGATGCCTTCGTTTTATCAGATTTTTTTTTTTCGGGTGATGTCGATGCTTTCGGCCACCATTATGGCCGTGAAAGCTTCATCGGACCCTGCGCTCGC